>UELU01126435.1:0-37800 GCA_900490025.1 Megastigmus dorsalis
AAAAAAAAAAGATTCTGACCTGTTGATAAACCCGTAGCCACTTTTTACGTTGAACCACTTGACAGTTCCGGTAACTTTATTAGCTGAAAATAAAAAGATTATTTAATTACATAATATTAAATTAAATGAATCAACAAATATTTATACAATAATTATTATCGAAAGGACAAGTAGCGGTATGATATACATTGCATTAAATGTAAACGTTCCTATGATTGGAACAAATTCGATATTCATACAAATAATATTTGTAAAACATTATCTGTGTGTTTAGATAAATCATTTTTCAATTGCCAATAGATTCCAGTAACGTATAAGACCTGTAGCTGTTGTCTTTGCCAAATGAAATTTTCCAATGGTTCTCGATTTTACGACCAGCTAATTGTGCAAATAAATAAATCCGTCAAAGACAATTTAACAAAATGAAAAACTTTTGTAATATTCTTTTCGTAATTCTTACTATGGATAGTTTTTTGTAATAATTATTGGAATGCATTGTTGAATGACAAATATAGGTCAGTGAGAAAATCGATAACATATAAATAAAAAATGTCCATTTTGGTGTACTGGAAATTCAAGGCAAGCGTGTACAAGCTAGTGTGTTAAGCATTACTATACATTGATCGATTATGATAAAAGTTAACAAAGGTTTTTCAGCAAGAAATCGACCATCGAATTCAAAAAGTGAAATATGCATACCTATATCGAAAAACTGCTGTGAAGGCATAAATAAATCAATTTGCTCCGTTCTTTAAAAATATATTGAGTCCTATACAAAGTTATCGACGCAGAAAGCATTTTCAATTTTAGCGATTTTGTAGTATCGTGAAAAAACTTCAAAATTGTGTACACGGTGATTTACAAGCTTTTGCTTCAACTTAAACCATATCATGGATATTATGCAATAGGATTGATAAAGAAATGCGAGGATAAGAAGCTGAGCCAAGTCTTCATCTACATTTGATAGGAACGATGTTTCTTTTTGTTTTCAAAATCTGGTTAAACTGTTGCAGAGATTAAATAATATGGACCATAATTACACGGGTGGAGAAAGAAAAAGCCGATCATAAAAATATATGTACAAAAGTCCTTCCTCGTCCTGTCCATTCATTGAAACATAAGAATTGTAAACACATGACATGTATAATGACACCCGCACTTATAAATTGAATTTATATCCTACGAATCTTTGTCGGTACATTATTGGGAATCAATTGAAAATTCGATTCAAATTTATAAACCAATTGATTTTATTTTGCACGTATCTCAATTGTACTGATTATAAATCTTATATATTGCTCATAATCTTTTAATTTTAAAAGAAAAATAAAAAAAGAGAATTTATATCAGATCCTGAATTTTCATAGCAAGTAACCAATTGAATATACAAAAAAATTAACAGTCGCATTGCATCAACAGTTTATAATAAGTTTAAGAACGAAAAGAAATTGAAACTTAGAAGAATCATTTCTTTACAAATTGCATTGCAACCATCACACGATTCGTTACTCATTAAAGTTGCTTTAAATACGAACTTGAATCGTAGTAATATTCTCGAAATTTCAATACAATCGAAATTCAAAGAGACTCAACAGCTCACTCGTGTACACATAATACACAGAGTTCGGGCATTATAATGGAATCATAAAATCTGCCCTTTGCCATTATCCAGAAATTCCAGGGATTTCGCGGCAAATGATAAGCTCAATCACGGACAAGTAACGCAAATTCAAAATTTGAGGTGAATCCGTAGCCCTCGTGTGTACACACCTTGGAGCGTCTGTATATATACTACTACACGACTCTACACTCCCTCTCCTCTTCATTTTCTCTCTCTCTCTCTCTCTCTCTCTATCTCTCTCTCTCGTTCTTGTTTATCAACCGAAGCACGCGCTGGATTAAATCGCCCGACGCGAGTGCGCTGTTCTGCTCCGAAATTTTCCCACCTACTCCAAAAACCACACAATCTATGCGATTCCAGTCCAAAGATGCATCAAATACAGCGTAACATTTAAGCCGTGTTTTTCAATCTTCCGTTCTCGCCCCGAAATCAGAATCCCGCAGCGCTTTTCATCGTATACGCGAAAGACATCACGTACGATGCGCTCGTACGAACCAACACTATAACTTACGTACACAGTAAGAGAGTGAGAGAAAGAGAGAGAGAGAGATAGAAAGAGAGAGAAAGAGAGAGAGAGAGAGGGAGAGAGAAAGAGAGTAATGTAGAAAGAGGAAGGAGTGGCGAAAATATATAGCGTCTTACGTAATCGGAGAAGGGCAAAAAGAAGAAGACGACGAAGAAGAGCCTTATACATAAGCGCGCCGTGCGACATTCGCCGAGAATAGAAAACGCACCTAGAGATGGAGAAGAAAGAGAGAGAGAGAGAGAGATGAGGCGCTCACGATAAGCAACTCACGCGTGGTCGGAACGCCGAGTTTCAGATAAGAAATAAACAGACCCATGTAGAGATTTAAAGCGCCCCGTTGACTCCATGTCGTCGTTCGCGACAATGCTCACCTCCTCCGTTTCGATTTTCGCGTGTGTCCGAGCGATCCATTCGACAGGTTATAGGAGAACGAGAGAGAGGGCGAGAGAAAGAGAGAAAATTGAAAGGCATCGTCAATGGCAACCGGAGAAAAACACGTGCGCATGAGTAGAGAGCGTCTACGTCTGAAGCCGATATAAATAAATATACAGCTCCAAAATGCGGCTGCTGCTGCCATAACAGGCCTGGCAATTTCCGTCAGGATTCGCGGACACAACGGAGAAAAACGTGCATCGCGTGTGCCACGCCGTGAGCACGCGCTCGGAAATTTCGAGAGAGAGAGAGAGAGAGAGAGAGAGAGAGAGCGAGAGAGAGAAAGAAAAAGAGAAGAGAGGAAGAACGCGCGCTGCGTCGGCAGAGCTGTAAAGCGCGCGATTTCCTGCCCCTCTTCTCTCTCTCTCGCTCTTCAATCGCGCTCTCTCCGTCTCACTCTCTCAACGAGTTGGAGCGAGCCGAGGAAATGGAGGCCCCATCGAGCACGCACACCTCCATCGCGAGCGTGTACATATACATAGACATGATGGGGGAGGGCGGACGACCGCGTGAAAAACGGTTGACCCGCTCGCGGTTACGAGATGCTACAGAAAACGGAGCGCGAGTACAAAAAAGGAGTCGCATAAGGAACAAACAGAGTGCGTACGTGTGTGTGGGGAAGAGAGAGAGAGAGAGAGAGAGAGAGAGAGAGAGCAAAAGTGCAGCAGTACGCCGGCCACATGGCTCTTAGGTAATATACACGCAGGGATCGCTGGCTCTATGTTATACGCGCTACTGGTGCTGCTGCCTAGCCGCCTGCGTCGCTGTCTCTTTCTCTTTCTCGTCGCGGTTGGACTATGCGCCATTACGGCGTGGATCGCTCGACAACCGCCGCCGAGAGGGGATCGAAATGTTTGGCCTGGTGAGAGAATCACCGTGCACCCGGATGACGGCTGCAACGCAGCGGCGCGAAAACGGCTACAGCGATAGAGAGTGACCAGGAGGGGAGCAACGTATATATGCGCGCGTGAACGAGGGAGAGAGAGAGAGAGAGAGAGAGAGAGTGAGAGAGACACTCACCGATGACCATTTTCTGCTGCTGGGCAGCCTTGGCCTGTTGTTGTTGCTGCTGCTGTGGATTCTGCTGCTGATGCGTCTGCTGGACAGACTGCTGCTGCTGCTGTGGCGGTTGCTGCTGCTGGGGCTCGGGCTGTTTTTCCGAATCAGCCATGATCGCTGCGCTCTTATTTGCTTGTTCTTCTTTTTTGAAAAAACGATAGATAGAATAGCTTCCCGCTTAGATGTTGTTGTTGTTGTTATTTTCTTGTTTGTTTGTTGTTCCTTGGAAAGCTTATTGATGGAGAGATGGTGATGGTGGTGTGTGTAAGGTGTTGGACACGCCGCTCTGCCGAACCTAGATGTTCCCCCGTCCTTACGCTTGCACTGTTGGTTCCCTTCTGAGGCCAGCGAGAGATGCGCGAACAGAGCGGCAAAAGCGCCGCCGCCGGTGCGCGCCTCTAGCGCTCGCTCCGTCTCGCTCTATCTACCCTCTCCCCAAGCTCCTTCACAGCCATTTCATATGTCTATATATATCGCGGCCGTGTTGTCCGTCTCGCTCGGCGCTCGCGTGCGGTGAACGTACGCGTGTGACTGTATCTATATGTCTATAAGGTGAGCTTTGTTTTGCCTCCTCTCTCTTCCTCTCGTTCTTTCTAATATGGCGCGAGTTGTGCGGAGACGTGAACACACATAGCTCCGAGGAGCGCAAAAGTCGAGAAATGTGCGGTCGCGGGGTTGGTGGAGGCTTGACGGTCATTTAACACCGTTTAGGCGCGAACTTTTAAAGAAGTTTTAAACGAATATTTTGGGAAGATGTTTTTATTAGTATTATATTAACAAAAAATTTGAGTTGAGTCAAAAACTGGATAAATCTATCGTAATTATTTTATGATATTTATATGATTCCTTTTTTAGTGTTAGAGAATTGCTTGTTTTATAATTTATTACATTTAAAACTATAAAATCGGTTTTGAATGATTGCTATGTTAGCCATAATAGGCATAAATGCAACTTGGCGCAACATTGCTTCACATTTAATTGGACAATTTACCTTGAATTAGTAGACAAGTAACGGGAAACATCAAATTCTAATATATACCAATAATCACAGATCAATATGACAACCTTGTTACATGAAGACACCGAAAAGGCACGTTTACTCAAAAGTAATACTATATCATTAAATATATAATTGTTTAGTTACTTTCAGTTTATTGCAGTAAAGAAGCAAAATAAAATATAGAATGAATAATTCTCTTTTATGCACTTACTATGATAGAAGCTTGAGTAGCTTGAGAAAGTGTTTAACAAAATACCCAACAATATTAAATAAAGGTACTTTTTTAAAAATATTATTTGAATAATTACTTGTCACCAAATGCGTACATAGGGCAATTCTGCAACAATGCTTGAAAAATACAATATATTTATTCTAATTTACATTATTTCCATGTTAATAAATTATGCTCTGCAACCTGTACAACTTTGCATTTGATTTACCGAAATTGTGCAGCAACTATGTTTGAACAAGGCGCCGATTCAAGAGTGTAGAAGTAAATATTAGCTGATACTTACTTAGCTTAGTTTATATTTTTTGAAAAGCATTTGCACTTCAGACTAATTTGAAATTCGTGACTGTCATTACTTGCACGAATTAAGTTGCACATTTTCGCGCAATTTTCGTATATAACAAGAGCAACGATTTGACAACGCTCTTAGACGCGCCATAAAATCAACCAATCCCAATTCTTATACAAGTATTTTCCAGTAAATGTGCAAAGTAGGTATATTTCAGCCTTTCTCGTTCAGCGAACTATAGCTCTTTAAAAAGAGAGACACAGAATGAGACGAGATGAATGGACGAATTACGCACAGATGCATGCATAGTTTGTAGTGGACGTATATTGGTAGATGCCAACAATGAAAATGATTGGTGTGAAAAAATGTTCTAAAGCTTTATCGCTGAAAATTTTCTGGAACTTTTAATGTAATAGAATACGAGGAAAATGTAACGATATACAATTACTGTGCTTACATTATATATTGATAATAATTAGTAAATGTATAATAAGTATAAAATTCTGTTTGTAGTTTTTTGGCACATTCAGTCAAAAATATAATATATTATCTTTATTGTTGTCAAACTATAGCAAACTTATAAATTTTATAATTTGCTAATACCTATATATAAACCTAATTTCCAATTTTTAATTATTTGAAAATTAATTATTTGAATAAATGATCAAACATTTAATATACCATAAAGGTAAAATATTTTTCTTACTGATGAAACTTTAAAATTGTCGGAATTTCGGGTATTATTTACGTTTATGATGATTAAGTATAACAATGGGTTTTCCAAGAAGAAGTAAATATGTATTATCAATCGTACACATTTGCCTTTACTTATAACAATTAGTATCATTTCCAAACAAATATTTGTTTACCTCTATTTCTAAACACACTTTAATTACTTACTAAATTTGGATACTATAGACTAATAAGCAATTATTATTCTATAATATATAAAAATTTTTCCAAAGCTTAAAATTTGACTTAAAATGATCACTGAAACATTTGTACTTATCGGCGTAAGCTTTTTCAAGTTAAGCTTATATTTTCGTATCTCCTTGACAATTTAATATGTTTTCCTTTAATAAAACTAAGCTTTGTATCGTTAAAAATTCCTAACTGTATTAATTACTCATATATGTTTTAAAGCTCTAATGGGTTAAATCAACTAATAGCGTAGTATAATATAACGGTGTATATAAGCATCAACATAACAGAATTACAAAATATTTTTTCGAAGTTCATTAGTTATATTTTTCCACGTCATATTTGAATAATTAAAAAGAATGAAAACAGTAATCGTAAATAAGAATTACCCTGTGCTGCTATAAAATGTTTTTGAAGCACCAAAATTTCCATTTTAAACGTTTGATATTAAAAATATAATTAAGATCAATTTATAATACAGATATATTAAAATATTTGAAAAACCTATTTGATAATTTAGTATTTAATTTTATTAAAAATAATCAAGTCTTATGCTGAAAACTTACTATTTCTTCTCAGCTTAAGATACTAAAGCAAAAATGTAAGAAATATCCTACATTAATTACAATATTTATGTATGTATGTACATACATATACTTATACCTGTAACTATTTTGAAGTTTGATTCTTTAATTTATTAATAACTTCTAAACTTTGTATTTCTAAATATTACATTTCTAAGATGGAGACAGCTTATTCTGTACCCATATTTAGACTTTTATATATATTATTAACTCAAAAATATCTAACATAAATGAAAATGTGGAGCGAAAAGTGTATTTCAAATGTAACTATTACAATTTTGAGTATTGAGTTATAAATACATTTTACGTTATATTTTGTTGAATTAAACGGGTTTTCATATCAATTTGATGTCAGACTAGATGCATTTAAAAGTTAGTAGTGCAAAATGTAAAATCCTTCCGCTTACGGTAATTCTAAATTTTTATCTTCTCATTCTTATTCCAGGTTTTTATAATTGCATTTTCAGTTCATCCGCGGAGATTAACAAACTTTATTTTTATAATTATTTTAGAATCATTCAAGCATTTCCTGGTTTCCTTTGGTTGTTAAATATTATTACTATATTTTTCTCTTATCTAATAAGAGCAGGTCTAGGATATCATGATGATTAGGAAATCGTACAAATTTCTTAGTAAGTACTGTCAATGAAAAGATACGAGTCTTTTAATAATAAATGAAGAATATATTTGGTAAAGAAAGTTTTATTAAATGAAAATACGAACATTGTTGTTCTTTATTTACACGGCTTAAGTAAATCGTGTTTACATGCTTCTTATCAAAAGTTATGTAACTGAATGATGTATACTAGTAAGCCATATTATAAGTAAATAAATTTTATCTTTTAAACTGAACGGACATTGCCTTGACATAAGTGTAACAAATTCATTTTTCAAACACAACCTGCCTCATGATGTTAAAGTTTCATAAAAACAAAAAGAGAAATAAAATTTCATAGAAAAATTCTTTTAGTCTCATTATTAATAATTAATAAAGCTATAAGTAAAACCAATAGTTTCCAAAAAAAAGAAGCCACAAATTTTTTAAGGAAAAATATAAATAAGCCAAATAGATTTCTTAGTAGACAATACGAGAATATTATTTTTTCTTTAATAATATTATTGTAAAGTGTGGCAGCTTGTAATATCAATAATATATTACTACACCCGTCTTACTACAAAACCATTAAAAACCGTAAGCTCCTTGGAGTGCTTACAAGTTACATCAAATTATGATCGACTATTAGTTCTTATAATAAGCTTTCAGACATTCGTGTTATCATCTTTGACATACCACTTGTTCTCGTTTTCTTTATTGTTGTATTTAACAGCTTCATAAGATAGATTTCAATTCAAACAAGCTTAAGATAATTGTACAAAGTTAAACTACTTAGTTTTACACTTTGTCATTCCACAAAAATTCTAATTGTATCAAAGCCGACGAATCATTCCTCCATTGAACAATTTTTTGCACTTCAATAATTATAATAATAATCTAGTCACAATATAATACCCAACAAATCAAAGACAATCTCAGATTACCTTTGAATTTTAAAGCTTTAATCAAGCTTGATTCGGATCAAAAAACAATAATCGACATAAAATAATTGTACTTTTACGATATTTTTGTCAGTCGAGTTTATACAGGAAGAATCATTCATTCAGTTGATTTTCATATGATTATATAAATTCTATTTATAAACGCTTCTTCTTACTCCTTCCATTCTCTTATATGTACATACGTTTGAGCTCGATCGTATACCAAAGCGGCAAGGAAACTGGGATCGGCAACAAATTAATGATTTTTTATTTTTCACAGACGCAATAAGGAACAAAAAATATAAACAGGGACTCTTAGTTGCCTAACCATTTTTTTTTCATTAAAAAAAAGGGGTTTGTTGTCTTTAGTTGATACGAGGTATTCTAGCTTCGACAGCTATTCTTGAATGATTATTTGCTAAATCGGTAAAAAAAAGTTTCGAGGGCAGTGTACGCACACGTATTCGTCTCTCCTGAATGTGCTCTTATCTATTGATTAAGTCCATTTCTTCTACTATATCTTCCTTTTGTTTCGTGTGAACCCCTCATTTTATCCTTCTAAAAGCTGGCATTATAATCCCAGCGACAATCGATCGTTTCTTCATAAATTTATTACAGAGAAGACACAGCTCGATGAAGAGAGTAAGACTTGCACGGTTAAATTTCGCCTAAAAATGTTGCTCTAAATTAGAGAATATGTGTCTGAGGGTAGATGAACAATTTTTTACATTCTCCATCATCTTTGCCGCCTTTGGCGACTGCTCCTTGCTCGAGGTGTCGAAGAGCCTGATCCTATGCTAAACATATTCGTTGGTGGTGCATTGAAAGCTGGTGGCTGAGCTGCCGAGCCAGTGAAATTAATTGCTGGCGCCGCTGTTGGCGCGTTAAAGTTAAAACCAGCTGAAAAGAAAAAAATATTATCGTGGCTTAAGTACAGAGTTAAAAAAGACGATAAGAAAATACAATAACTCACTCTACACAATTTAGGATTATAATTAATTTTCTCACCTGGTTTAGTAGCAGGTGCTCCGCCAAATTGGAAAATTCCACCAGCCCCTGGCGGATTAGCAGGAGCTGCACTTCCGAAGGGGAAACTTGTATTCTGCTGGGGTTGTTGTTGTTGCGTTTGCGGCTGCTGTCCACCACCGAACGCAAATGAAGTACCAGTATCCGTAGGAGCACCGGTACTCGTTCCAGACACGGTATTACCGAAAAGCGTCGGAGCTGTCGTTGTCTGAGCACCGAAAGGCGACGTTACAGCCGGTGCACCAAAACTAGGTGGACTAGCTGCAGTTCCAAATGCCGAATTTGCTGGACTTGCATGGTTTTGGCCGAAGGCATTGCTAGGAGCCGCTGAACCGAAAGCTGGTGGAGCGGTAGTAGTCGCAGCACCAAAACTGCCACTCGTCGTCGAGCCGAAGATAGAGCCTCCCGAACTTGCTGGCGTAGCGTTGATCGTTGGCGCACCAAACTGCGACGTCGGCTTTAATGTGCTGAAGGACGGTAGACTGCCACTCGACGATGGTGTAGCTCCAATCTGGAATGTCGAGGTCTCAGCATTGCTAGGTGTAGACCCAGGGAAGATCGAGATAGCGTTAGTGGTAGAACCGAACGATGGACTTGTAGCGCCAAAGCCTAAGGTTGTCGAAGCTTTCGTTTGACCAAAGATACTCGGGGTCTCGGTCGGGTTGGCCGCTGATGTCTGATTGATAAAAAGAATTGAGAATTTGTATAGTCTACATTTCTTTAACACTAAAGTAAAATATAAATCTTTTTTATTAAAAAATAAAAATAAATATTAGCATTAACTCGTTAAAATTTAATAATTGAAATGAAAAACATTGTCTTACCAGATTTGTATTAGAAGTACCACTAGCACCGCTAAATAATCCAGTAGGAGCAGCTGACGTAGCCGATCCAAAAATCGACGGCGGTGCAGCCGTTGTTACGTTTGCTCCTGAGGAGAATATGCTCGGTTGGAGCGCCTGTTGTTGTGTAGCGACACCACCAAAGGCTGAGATCGTTGAGGCCGCCGTTGTTACCGCTGTGTTACCAAATAAGCTCGGAATTGTTGTGGTTGTCGTCGCGTTCTTTCCAAACAGACTGGGCGTCGATGCCGTCGTTATTGCAGCTGGTGATGTCCCGAAACTTGGTGTACTGGACTGAGAGCCAAAAATTGTTGCCGCTGTGGTAGCCGCTGTTGGTGACTTGAACATTGGCGCGGGTGTGGGGGTGGACGAGTTACTAAAGAGATTTGAGGAATTGGTTGACGTTCCGAAAAGTGATGGTGTCGAAGTACCGAATGTTGGATTGGTTGCTAAATACGGAGAACAGACAATTTTATGATTCATTAATATCAGTGATATGAGAATGGTATACATTGATTTTATTTTAGTTATTTGGTAAAATGAGAATGTTTAGTTACGAACGGATAAAACGACGGTTAAAGATTAATGAAAAGTACCAATTATAGAAGACAGCACATTAATTTTGAAATGAGTAGCGTATTAAATGTTAATTATAAAATAAATTGCTTAAATTTAAATACATACATTATTACCAGTTTTGCAATCTGTGTAAATTATTCATTAGACAAAAATAATAAAAAAAATGACGAAAGAAAATTAAATGTTAAGTTCCTTGATAATTTGGCTGTTTATATCTATTATATCATCATTGGATTAGTGTTAAAAATTTTGTGCTTGTATAGTGCATTACAGAAACTGGATAACAATCAAATTGAGAAATCTTACTGGTAACAGCAGAACTGCCCATAGCAATCGAGGCAACAGGTGGCGCGAATGTGGAAGCTGCACTACCGGAGCTGGCATTACCTAGTATTTGTGCATTACTTCCAAAAGTGCTAGTTGGAGCCCCTGCGCTTGTAGGAGTAGTCGTCGCCGCCGCCGAAACACTACCGAAAGCAAAAGTACCAGTGGGTTTATTAGCAGCACCAAAACTGAAAATTGGCGCGGCCGAAGACGTCGATGGCAGCGGAACAGCAAATGATGCTGCATTGGAAACTGATATGGTTGAGGTATTGCTGCCTGCCGAGAACATCGGACTGCTGGTTGACGACATGCCAAATATCGGAGCTAACTGAGCACTAGTGGCGGTAGTAGCTGAGCTGATATTACTACTGGAAGTTGAATTACCGAAAGAGAATCCTCCGCTCTCCTTTTTATCGCTGCCGAAATTCAACGTCGTACTCGCCACTGTTTGTATAAAAGAAAAGGCCATATTTGAAAAAATGGTCGTATGAATAAAAAATTGTAATGAAACAGGTGATAAAGCAGCCCTGAAATTGGAAGCAAACAAACTTACAATTCATTGAAGTGCTGGCAGGACTCTTCGATAATGGATTTCCAAACCCAGACATAGCATTATTAGCCATGCTCGTGTCGGTGTTTTTAGGTACAGTTGGAACTACCGACGGGAATGAAGAGATTGGGGCAGAAGGCATAGTAGTTGCACCCGACACAGTCGTTTTCGGCGCACCGCCAAATGAGAATCCACCAGAGCTTACGGTAAACGTGGAGTTCGGATTTTCCGCTGTGCTTTTAGGGGCAAACAGTGCAGGATTGATATTGGTAGTAGTCGAACTCGTGGTACTGACACTGCTATTGGTGCTACTAGGTGAGGCAGTAGTTGTGGCACTGCTGCTCGTTGGAAAACTAAAGCCGCTCGTAGATGTAGGCTTTGAGGAAACAGGGGATGTTGTAGAGGATGCGATGGCATTGCTACCGAAACTAAAAGACGGAGAAGAGGTTGTACTAGTTCCAAAAGCTCCGAAGCCCGAGGCTGGTCCACTTATGAGAGGCTTTGATTCTGTAGCTGTTGATGTAATTACGGGTTCTTTATTGGAAAGCGTGCTGCTTGTAGCACTGCTAAACGAGGAACTTGTACTGCTCGGTAGATTGAAAGTGACGTGTTTTGTGGTAGGTGACTTTGTATCATCAGTTTTTAAAATCGGCACTATGGTGGTTGTGATGGGTGATGTATTTACGGTCGTTGTTGATGTTATGGAACTTAGAGAAGTATACGTGGCAGAAGTCGGTGGAATAATTCCCTCTGCTTGTATGACAACCTCTGGATCGATTTTTTTGGCCGCTGAAAAATAAAAATCAATTCTTATTTTATATCCTGTTAGGAAATACATTCATTTTATAAATAATACATTAGTCTTATACAATTTTTTATTTTATTTTTTTTTCATTTATTTTATTTTATTTTTATCAGGAATGTTTATTTAAAATGATCAAAAATTGAATTTTTTTTCCATGCACACAAATTGAGAAGTTGCTTTCAAAGATGTATTGTTAATTTTTTAATGGATTAAAACCATTTTTAATATTAAATATTAAGTTTCAAGTCATAGCTTCATAAATTTAAGATTAGTAAATTTAATTTTACAATAATATTGTATAAGAATAGATCATGCGAAAATATGTGCAAATAAATATACTGAAATTACTTACACTTTCCAAATAAAGCATCGGACATGCTTTGAAGTCGTACATTATTTTGTCTCATATTGACAATATCTTGTTTTTTAATTTCATCTTTATCATGTGGAATAAATGTAGCTTCAACACTCAATTGTTCTTCAATTAAATTTTTAAGTCTCTCATTAACATGAGGTTCAGCCCTCATAAATAATTTATCTGTTAATTTTACTTCTTTAGAAGGAACATAAATTTCTTTTTGGATCTTAGGCGTTGACTGATTCAAAGTATCTGATGAAATAACTTGCTGTTGTTGTGGTGAATATGTATGATTTTGCAAGACTATAGGAGATTTTTCTTGTATTTTCTGCTGATTGAAATCCTCATCAACATTTATAATCGGAACTTTTACATTTAATTGTTCTTTAGATTTTGGAATATCCACTGAAGATTCCAGTGTAAAAGACGAATCTCTCGTAGGAGATTTTGACGACGGTTTAAAATGTTTCTCTGCATCTGGAGTATTACATCGTGAAGTATCCACTGAAAGAGTTTTTTTGTTAAATATTAATATTATAGCTACAAACAGCCTCAAGGATAAAATGCAACTAAAATTTTATAATATAAAGAAAATTTATTAGAAAGTTAAATTAACATTTTCTTTAATAAAAACTTACTAGCTTTTCTCTTAACACCCGAAAAAACATTAATGCTGGAACTAAGAGAATTTAAAATATCATGACATGAAGAAGCCTTTGGTCTCTTTAGTGGTCTTTCATTTTTTGATTGAGGAGATAAATCATCTTCTGACGTTATAGATTCTTCTCTTGCTCTTTTTTGCATCATTTCTTCAAGGTTATCTAATTGGCCTTCAGAAACTCTTTCAGTTCGTTGTTTCTTAACTAAGTCCAGCATTATATCTTCTCTAGAGGCATGTCGCTTTAAAGATTCTTTGGCCTCTGATAAAGGAGCATCTGAAAATATTTTGTGTCTTTCTTGATTACTGTGACCCTCGTGTGGAGAGTAATTTATCACTTCAGGTGGTGCCACTCTGACAGTGACTGGCATCCTAGCACGTGCTACTTTAGGACTTAATAATGGTGTAGGACTCGCGTTCAGATTGACTTTTGGAAATTGACCTGTACCATATTGAGATTGATGTGTTAATTTATTGTTTGCTTCTGTAGCATACTTCGTTAGTCGTGATGTAAGACCAGGAGAACTAATATCTGTGTAAACTCTAAGAAAATAATAATTTTTATTTATTCAAATTAATCAATTGTTTTAAGTAAAAAACTAATACTTACTTAGGATCGATATTGAATCTACTAGAAGTCAAAAGAGGTCCAGCTACAGTCTGAACCGTTTTAATGCCTGTAGAAGTGTCCCTTGACTTAGGACTGATGCTAGTGCCCCAAGGTGAACCTTTAGGACTATAAAGTGTCTGTTCACTTCGTGACATTGTTAGTGGCTGCCTGTTTTCGCTGCGTGCAGCTGATACTTTTTTAGCTGGAGAGCCGATTGGAGTAAATAAACCTATGTCTCCATTTTGATGGATATCTTTTCTCCAGATTGTTCCTCGGGATAGTGGTGTAGAGGTAGCTGCCCTGATAGGATTGCACATTCCATTCATAGTAAGTGAATTATAAGAATCATTGTTAATCGGGCTGTTTTGATCACCTAAATCGGCACCCTGTTTAAAAAAAATTTTTTAGGTTATAATATAGAAATATTAAATTATTTGTTAAATAAATTTATTTTGCATAATATAAGTTAGTACACAATTCCAATTTATTAATTATTAAACTATAATTAATTTTAAATGATGATTCAGCAATCAGAGATATTTGACAAAATAGGTTCAAAACTAATAAATTTAACGTTGTCTTATTCAATTTCAGTGAAGCTGTATACTCCAAAATTTCATAAATGTGTTTAAAAAATCTTTATACATAAAGAAGGATATTTTCAGTACACTTTTAAAAATTCACACTCTCACAACACAATGGAGGAAACATTTGTTTGCTGAAGGTTTTTTGCTTCATCAACATTCAAAGTGATTACTCAAACATCACTCGTTCACTTTCAAATTATTCTAACCGTGGTGCTGAGCCTGTAGACGTTCCTATGTCGTCCGTTCATGTCTTCCTCAGGAACTGCAAGCTGTTCCTTTTGCTGATTCCTGCTCCACTCTTGATATCTTCGTTTTAGATACTCTAGAAGCTCCAAAGACTTACTCAACCCAAGAGCTGTTAGCACCTTGATAGTGTGCGACAATTCCAGACCCAATTCTCTGGCGTAGCGCAACAGCACAAGGGTATGTGGCGCGAGGAGGCTGTCGTTGACCAGCAGCGAATAGCACGTGTGCACGACAAGCACGAGGGTGCAGGTGATGAGTAATAGGGGACCCCAAGCTTTGTACAGAAGGAGGCACACACCCAAAACGGTTATGAGTAGAACGATGCCTCGAGTGTTGCTGTTGGGGCTGTTGCTGCTACTACTGCCACCCGGTTCCCACATATTCTACAGCCCGCTATGCGAGCTGCTGTCGTCGAGTCTCTTCCGTTGCTTCTCAATGGTGCTTCAAAACGTGAATTAGGTTCACCCGTTTTCTGGGTCGACGATTGGTTAGTTTGCCGATCGAGTTTCCGTGGAACACTTAATCGCGCGCACGTTTTCCCCAGCATAGGATAAACCTTGTGTTTTCCGATTAGGCGCGTAACCTCTTCATATTTGAAAACGGCACACTCACCCAGCAGCGCAGCATAGCGCGCGCTATAGAAATCGTGCGGCACACGTAGAGCCTGCGACAAGGGGAGACACGAACACCCCACGCGCATATGCGGACTGGTGGTGAGGGCGAGGGAGAAAGGGGGGAGAATATATGTATATAGGTATACGATGATGTAGTACAAGTACGCGCCGCGAGCCGTGCCTCGGGTGAAGCCGGAATTTCGCTAGGAGTTTGCAAAAAAGACGTGATGGTGTTGTGCACGACCGAGGCGCGATTCGCGGACTATCGTGAACATGAACGCGAAATAGACGAATGTTGAAATTTACGAGTTTTCGAGATTAATCGATTATGTGGTATCGGAGTGTGGTAAAAGCGCGATATTCGAATATTTCTTTGACTGATGATGGGAAGAGTTAAACAAAGAGTTGTTGGATTATAACTATTATGAGTAGAAAAATCATTAATCGTAATTTAGACATTAGATTCTTGTAGCCAAGTCTTTAAAATTCATTTAAATCAAATCAGAATCAAAATTCGGAAGAAACTTACTGTAGAAATAAAGATAAGATAATCTATTTAAAATTTAAAACAAACATAAAATAAAACTTTTGAACCATCTTTTATTGAAAAATTTGTATACCTATACCTTTTAAACGTTTTGCAACGTTTGCACCAGTCGTCGCTCGTCAGGTACGTGTGATATGGGTGCATACTGCATGAGAAAGTTTACCAATTTATGATAATTTTGAGCACATATGATAACGAAATTCAAGAGTATGAGGAACAAGGCTGCATTCAATTTAGGTATATCGATATTCAATATCGTAATGATCATGTATATACCTATACAGTAAATATTTTCCATAAAATATTCATATACATGTAGGTACATATTTTATAATTTTCATAATATACTTATACCTACATGATAATTATATGTATATCGATGCATTTTTTCTGTAGATGTTTATTTCCTATCAGATGGCGCTTCGTGCGATTTAAAAGGAGGAGGAATCGTGGATCACGATTCACAACTGATCATGAAAACGAAGCAGTATTGCAGTATATAGTATACATTGTATTATTAGCGAAAAAAGAAGTACCGTATGGCAAAGATGTCCGCAAATTGTTTTGTAATTGTCGATGATCAACAAGTGTTGACTCACAAGAATAGATCAGTATCCAAGTCGAGAATATCCTTAATTTAGGATTTTAGTACATGCGGAGACAAGTTGTTCGCGGGGCGACTTGTTAACACTTAACTTATATATTTTTGATAAAATGACGCAACGCGCGCACTACCTTGAGTTACTTGACAAGCTTCGTATTTATTTACATGATTGCTGTCGATGCGTGATGTTAGGGAATTTAAATGTTCGATGAACTACTCGTGATTGTGCTAAACGAACTTTAAATTGTGGGGGATGTGCGACATTACAGAGTGGATTTGCTCAAGTGGCAAAAGTAGACATAACCTAGTGCATTTTAATATCAAGACAAGAAGGATTCAATACATCGCCGGCCAGCAAAATGAATAGATTGTTGTATCAAACATTCTTTTCGTTCATCTGTTGCACCCTCGGGCAACAAGCAACAGAGGTATGTATTGCTTTATCTTGAAAGTGTTCTGACCTTTGGATTTGATACAAGTGTTACTGTCTTGTATTTTACTTTCAGAACCACAGTACTGGCTTAATTCCAGATCAAGATGATACTCTACTCATGTTCTCTACCCTTGATGGATCCTTGATTGCTGTGGAACAGAGAACTGGAGAAATTCGATGGCACCAAAATGACGGTATTAAAATTAATCTAAGCCAAAATAAAAACAAAATTTAAGAAAATGTTTGTATCATTCTTTTAAATTTCAAACAAAAATTAAATATCAATTTTTATAAATATAATATTTAATTTTATTTATATTTCAATTTCAATTTTGTTGATTAAAACAAGTGATTATTTTAAGTTATGTATTTATAAAATTTTATTAAATAATAATCTATAAAATAACATTGTATATTTATAATTGCAGAACCAGCAGTTAAAGTTCCTCATGATGTATCACAAATGTCAATGTAAGCTATTTCTAATGTTTTAAACATGAAATAAAAACAAAAATTGAAATTTATTTTGATCATTCATTTCACATTGTTTTCAGGCCTGTATTTTTACCAGATCCAAAAGATGGTTCACTATATTTGTTTGGCCCTGAATCAGAGGCACTGAAAAAGTTGCCATTCACCATTCCACAATTGGTGGCTAGTAGTCCATGTCGCAGTAGCGATGGTATACTGTATACAGGTCGTAAGATTGATACATGGTTTAGTGTGGATCCACAAACAGGAAGAAGAGAACAACTTCTTGGATTTACTAAAGCAGAAAACACCTGCCCTGTAGATGTTCAAAATGCTATATTTGTAGGCCGAACAGAATATAACATTATTATGATTGACAGCAAACATAAAGATAGAAAATGGAATGTTACTTTCTATGACTACTCCGCAGCTAAAATGGATCCGCAACTTGTTGAAGACTATGATTTAGTTCACTTTGCAGGAAGTTCGACAGGACAAGTTGTGACAGTAGACCGATTTGGAAATATTTTATGGGATATCGATCTTGGAAGTCCAGTAATCGCAGTTTACACAATTAGTAAAGATGGCCTAATAACAATACCATTTACTAGTATAGCTGATAGTACTTTGAAACATTTGTTGAATGAGATTTCTGTGAAACCTAATGAATTCCAATTTTTGTAAGTTTCATTAATCAATATTATTTAAAATTTTAAAATTACCAGAAATTAAAAGATTGTTGTATGCATCTCAAAATAATCAAAATATATTTTATTCTAGTCCCACACTTTATATTGGGGAGCACAGCCATGGCTTGTATGCTTTACCTTCACTAGTAGATTCTTCAATACCCACAATAGCTAGTAAAGCTGGGCAATTGCTGTTGGAAGGCCCGATAATTTCATATTTACTTCCTTCATCTTTTGAAAAAAGTGCTAAAGATACCACTGAAAATGATTTTAAAGCAATTGGCACAACAAATAATATTATGGTGTTAGGTAATTATATTATATTTTCAAATAGCAAACGTGTAATTAATACTGAATTGAGTGTCGTAAAAAATTTAATAGTATACTAATAATTAAAAACTAATATCTTTAGGACATTATGAAGTTCCTACTGAGTATAAGCCTCATAATCAACCCTTACTAATTACTGGACGCTCTGATCCTGTTATTCATCCAAATAATAATGCATTTAATACAACGAAAAAAATCGACATCACCATTGATGATAAACAATTGAATGAATCGATGCATGAAAGTAGAGGATGGCGCAAAGCCGTGAAGCTGTCTTATTCAGCAAGCAAAAAATGGCTTAATCAACAAGAAAATAAGGGATTGAAATTGGCTTTCATAATTCTTTTCGGATGTGTCGTAACGATGTTCTGGTACTTCAATTCTCAGTTTAAAGAGTTTCAACAGTTATCACAGGTAATTTAACGTTTTTTTCTACTTGGCAATATAAGAATAAATTTTAATAATTAAGATTGGGTCAGAAAACTTGTCTTCACATCTGATATTAGCAATTTGATCAGGGTTCACGAGAAAATAGCCGTACGGGTAGCAACGGCCGAAACGGTATTATTTACACACCTGAGGAAATAGGTGAAGGATTGGTGCGTGTAGGCAAAATTACCTTCAATGCTGAGGAAGTACTTGGAAAAGGATGCGATGGAACATTTGTTTACAAGTAATAAATTACTTTATAAAAATATCAAAATTTATACTAATTTTTTACACTTTACTCAATTCAAATAAATGTATTTTTTTTTCGTAAAAAGCTGTAAACCTTTAAAAATAAGATCAAATTGTTTTTTATAAACAGGGGCGAATTCGATGGTAGATCAGTGGCGGTAAAACGCTTATTGCCGGATTGCTTTACATTCGCGGATAGGGAGGTAGCACTTTTGCGCGAGTCGGACGCTCATGCGAACGTTGTCAGGTACTTTTGTACCGAGCAGGATCGTCTTTTTCGATATATTGCTCTTGAGCTAGCCGAGGCCACCTTGCAAGATTACGTGGCCGGAAGATTCGACCGAAACAAGATATCTGCGAAGAATATCTTGAGACAAGCCACGTCTGGTCTCGCTCACTTACATTCCTTAGACATAGGTATGATTGACAGATTGATATTATGCAATTCACAGACTATACCTATAATATATGATATTCAAACAAAATTTGCAATAAATCTTTATACTTACTTATACTTTAAAACTATATCAGATATTTATTACAATTTAAAAACCTTTGAATCTCTGAAGTTTATAATTAATTAATGATTCGGAAATGTAAAAATCATTGCTATGATTTTCTTACGATTCCCTCAAGGTATATCAAATTTCAATATGAAAAATTTACTTTTGCTTAACAGTGCATAGGGACATAAAGCCACACAATGTGTTACTGTCGGTGCCAGGGCCTCGAGGCGAGGTTCGCGCGATGATTTCAGACTTTGGCCTCTGCAAGAAACTGCAGCTCGGCCGTATGTCTTTCTCGAGGAGATCCGGTGTGACCGGTACCGATGGCTGGATCGCCCCGGAGATGCTCAATGGCGAAAGAACGACTTGCGCCGTTGACGTTTTCTCGTTAGGTTGCGTATTCTATTACGTTCTGTCAGGCGGCAAGCATCCATTCGGCGACCCACTGAGGCGTCAAGCCAATATTCTGTGTGAGTTATGATTATCTTCAAGCTTTTAGTTCGATAATTAATATTAGTGTAAATATTAGAATTAATAATAGTATAAACAGTCTTCGTGTCCGCTTTTTAAATTTTATTTCTATTGATGCATTTTTTAACTATAAATATGAGAAATTAACTTAATACGGAATGTTATTGCAATTTTTATTTACAATTTTTAAAATAGCCTTATAATCTACGATGGAGGGCAGCAAAAATTCTAAAGATGGATAAATATTGCGAATGTTGATGTATAATTGCAAAAGTACCACTTAATGCACAGTTTTATCACGAGTTCTTAGTCACGAAATTGAATTATGTAAAGTTATGTCGGATGCGTTATACAGCACTACCTAGTAAATCGATGCCTATATGTCATTATTTTCAACTTACTGATATTATCGTGGAATCTTGATTATTTTCTACAACTTCAACTTCATTATAAGCTTAAAAAGACACTGTATAAAGTTTTTCATAATTTCTTAGCATATGAGTAATGTCTTTATTTGAAACAATTAACGGGCCTCGAATTTTCATGGCATGTGTTTGCAATATGACTCATTGATTACCATGCTATTTTTTCTCCGCTTTAATTCTTGCACTATCGTAAGGTAATATTTAATTGCCTCAAGGAAAGCTTTTGTAATTTGCATTTGTATTCTTTCATTCGTGTTTAACTTTAAAAAAGTATTGAAAAAGTATTAATTAAACTTCGAACATAGAAAAAAATATAGCGTTTAACGGCATGAAATTTTTGTATAATTTTCAGGTGGCGACATAGATTTGACGGCTTTGCAAAATATTTCAGAGAACTATAAGCAAGTGGCTCTAGTTCTAATAAAGGCAATGGTTGCCAGTGATCCAGTAGATCGACCACCGGCGCAAGCTATTTATGATCATCCTATGTTTTGGGATGCTGCACAAGTTCTTACATTCTTTCAGGTAAATCTACGATTGCGTGATTAAACTATCGTCTTTTTATCATTAAGTTATTTACTGATTCTTTTTATATGTATTTCAATTGGAATCAGCGAAAGCACATATTACATAGTTTTATCTAGCTCAATATTCAAATTTCTTGTCATTTTATTATATTTTTGTCATTTAAGTTTCATTAAATTTTTTTTCGTGCAGGATATTAGCGATCGTGTAGAAAAAGATGGTCCTGAGAGTCCAGCGTTACAAGCGCTAGAAAAAGGTAATCGCAAAGTTGTACAAGGCGACTGGAGACTTCATATCGATGTTGAGGTAGCTACAGATCTCAGAAAGTATAGAAGTTATCGAGGCGAAAGCGTTAGAGACTTACTTCGTGCCCTTCGAAATAAGGTAAATACCTAAACATCATGTTTAACAATAATTTTTAATCAGATAAAACTGTCTAAAATAATTCATTTGCAATACTTACCACTATCTTTCCACAACAAAAATATTTTAATATTATCAAAGGCACCATAACATAGCAAAATAATGTCCAACTGATAATCACTTGAATAGAAACATCATTATCGAGAACTCACCGTCGAAGCGCAACAAAGTCTAGGTGAAATCCCGACAAAGTTCACAGACTACTGGCTATCCCGTTTTCCTCACTTACTGATCCACTCATGGTGCGCGATGCAAGACTTCCGCACGGAGCCCACGCTCAGGTGCTATTACGATTCAACTTACGAGTTTAAGAGAGAGAGTTATGAGACAGAAGTGGAAGAAGAGAAGAGCTCGGTGTTGCTGCAGAGTCAAGATGATAGATTAATACCATCGTGGCGAGCACAAGAAGGTAACGGTGTTGACTGGAGCCCTAATCGTTCTAGGTTCCGAGGTCAAAGAAAGAAAAAAGTCGAGCAGGAAAAAAAGAAAATTGAAGTACCTTCCGTTTGGAGTTTACCACCTGCAAGTTAATCCGATCATTAGACACGGATTGTCTTTTCTATTCGCCCGTTTTGCCGAATTTTAAATCGTTTACATAGCGAAACATCTTTTTATTGATTTGCTAATGTCTCAGTTTTCGATTGGTAATGATTGAAATGTGTACGAATTTTTAATAGGGAGAAGGATTTTATCTATAATAATCAAATTACTTCTAAGAAGATTAGCATAAAGTATTGTTAAAAATTAATAAATTAAATATTTTCTAATCGTATGATCTAAAACTGAGACCTTTACTTAACTCTCTGCAATTTTTTTTATAAAAAAGTCTGGTTATTCTTTAATAATACTAATTGGATTATATATGTGCTTTATTTATTAATAAGAAGTAAAGGTTTGAAAATATAGATTACAAAACTTAATTTCCTAAAATTCAAATAACTTAAATTTGCTAAGCCTCAAATAAACGAGTTTTCAATTTTTAAAATTATTGATAAAGAGTTTTGAACGTGAAACGTTTATTGTTAAAAAGTAACTTGCTTTTTTCAGATTTAAACTATATTGGAAAATTTTAGAGAGTGAGTTATTTTAAGGACAGTATAAAATTGTAATTATATTCGTAAATTCAAGCTCTGAATTTTAATTGAGTTTTGGATTCTACTAAAAATTTGTAGAAAATAAATGTTTGTCTATTATTTTTTATTCTAGATTTAGAAATTAAAATCAAAGAGCTTTTATTCATGTATGAATAGGGTATGGATAAACACTGAAGTTCAGTAAGTGACCACTCAAATAGAGATTAATTCGAAGTTTTTAATGAATAACGTTTTATTTATAATTTAAATTTAACAATATGAATAATGGTAGTCACCCCTTAAGAACGAATGATAGAATATATATGTTTCGTGCCAAAAGTTATTTAGACATTTCTCCATGTTTATACTGCATTAACGTACAATAAAAATTAATTTTACACATTCCTAAATCATACATGTTAGCCATTTTTGAAGGCATATATATTGTCTCCTTGTTCTTATTGGGGAAAGACATCGTATTACTCGCCATATTATTATTTTAGGTTTGAACTTCATATTTTTTTATTTAAATCATTAGTTTGTGGTCATTTATGAGTGCAATTATCCTAATAGCTTATACTTATTATCGTTGTAAGTTTTGAGAATATTTGTGATACTTGTGTGTAAGTTTGCAACGATGAAACTTGAAAATAAATACAAAACAATAACGTCGCTATTTTGTAGTCTGTGACTGCTATTCTTTTTTATTTATTTTGTATGTAATTATAATGCGTAAGTGTGTAATGCGCATTTGTTGATTTTATTGATTTTATATGCATAATAATGTCGACACATCACACTATGAGATGTTACATGATACAAAGAATGCATCCATTGATAGATGTAATTTTTAAAAGTTTTATGGGCAATGTTTTTGTAAATATGAACTTCTAATATTTTTCACAAGGACAGACATTTTTCTTAGCACAAATCGTATGAGTTCACTTTTATAATATGACAAATGATGCACTGTTGTAAATAGAAAACATATGAATATATATTTATATGTATATTTTATTTAAAACTATATTTAAACATACATCACTAATTGTTTGCAGTTTTGATAATGCACTTAGCAATGATTAAAAAAGTGAAAAATTTTAATTTTAATAAAATGAAAAATAAAGGTAAATGGTTTTGACCTACAATAGATTTATCACAATTTTTTGGTTTTATGTTAGCATATATAGAGAGAAAAGGATTAAAACATGATTTACATATTTAGTAAACGACTTTACTTTTATATAAAAAAAATCCATTAAATTATGTACATGAATTTTGAATAAAATAAAAATTTGACAACATTTTGTTATTATTCTTTACCTTCATGTAAGTATATATAATATCAATGTTTCGCTTGGCATTTTGTAGAAAAATAACTATTCTTATACTTTTCATCATTAGAGAGCATTCTACGCTACTGAAACGCTACAGAAAGAATTTGTGTAGCTAAAATGACCGTAAACTTTGATTAAATTCTTATCTAGTTGTATATACTTTGAAATTCATTAACTTCGCTAAAGTCTTAGTCATTTTAACTTAACAGTATTATATTTCAAATATATGTATAAATTTGATTATCTCCTGCACTCAAGAGTGGGGACTCAATTAAGTAACTGGTTAAAAGAAAAAATTATACATCTGAAAGAAATAAAAATTTTTTCGTAATTAAACTTAAATTTCTATACAAAAATCTGGTCTAAATAATAAATAATACTTTAAGAAAATTATCAATTATACTTTAAAATTTTTAAAAACCTAGTCATAAAATATTCATCTTACAAATCACTTCAGCAGTTACATTGAGTCACCTTTCTTAAGAGACTTATAGATATCTTGACTTTTTATATATTAATATTAACTATTTCTAAATATATTAAGTATATTTTTATTCTCTAACATGATCGAAGATAAGACGTTGATTGTTTTAAGGCAAAAATGTAATCATCATTTGTTAAATATGATAGAATAGAGAATAATAGTAAAAAGAATAGTGACTAAAAATATGTAATACAATTTTTAAGTCAAAAATATCGTCTTATGTCAAAAATATGTCTTCGAGAATTATTCAAATTCGTTAAAAGATATAATCACAACCAAATAATAAAAAATGAAATTTATAACTATCCGCCGAAATAAAACTAAAAATAATTATGAATAATTAAGCTCATGATGAAGAAGGTGAGTGAAATGACATTATAATATATGTTAACCATTAATTTATCAGTAATCAACTAGTTATTGCACTAAATTTTCTTGAACTTTAAATCGCTAATATCTTATTATTTAATGTAATATTTAATGAAGATTTGAGCACAATGTATTCGGCCTTTCAAGTAAACGTTAATAGTTCAATAACTGTTCAAATCAATAAAAGGCCTGCATCAGATGCTTCTAAGTTAAAGTCATTTTACTTCATTTTGAAAACGTGATAAGCTCGTTGAGATCTAACTTCAGCTCAAATGCTTTTTCAAAGCACTTTCTCAACATTTTTAAATCCATGCCCAAATTGTTACTTTATTATGGTCACATACTCGACTAGAGTCACAAACATTTAAATGTAAAGTATTATTTCTTAATTTCTAATTATAGATTTAATATAATTTCGCATTAACTATCTATCATCATTCGTGGTTTATATAAATTTATTTATAGATTATATCAAATAGACTATATGATTCTCTTTTAGACTAACTAAAAGTTATATCCAGATTTGTATGATACTGTCTTTATAAGATAAATCAACATAAAATTAGTTGAGTTATTGTTTATTTTTCACTTCAATATATTTAATTATTTCCTTTTATGAAGTCATGGCATTAAAGTTTTCATTTGTCAAATTAATGTCATGATTTTCAATTTAAATAGTATTTCCATATTTTATAAATAAGCTAAAATATATTCAAGGAATATATCGTTTTTATATTTCGTTCATAAATCCCTTTCTATAGGCCAGTATTTTTAGAACATTTTTTCCTTTAATGTATAAAATGTACAACAAAAACCAAAACATGGAGTTGATAGGTACTCATAATTAACAACAGAGCCATCTGAGAAGAACCACACTTAGGCATGTATATAACAAATATCAAGTTTTTCATAAATCTATTAAGATTTTTTTTAACTTTTAATATTTTCTTATTGATTGAATTTTGATAAGTAATCGACAAAGTCGATATATTTTGCAAAAAGATTAATTTTTCTTGTCAAATGAGAAAGTGGTTGTTTTTTATTTCTTTCGTCAAAGTCTATCTAATCCACTTAATTAGGCACGATTTCAAATAAGTAAAATGTAGAGTTCAGTCAATCAAAGCTAGAATAAAATTAGAAAAAGTTGTTGTGATACAACGACTTCTTATCGCGCAAGAAATGATGATCCGATGTTTCGCAAGTATCATATTACTTTTTCCAAGTTTATTACCTGATTCCTCGGCGGTTTAAATCTTAGATTTAGCGATTGGTATAGACACCTTCTCTAGCAGCTCTCGTAGCGTCAATAAATCGTCTATCAAAATTTCGTGAGAAATAACACTAATAACTTACTTTGTGACATTATGTTCAGAAAATAAGGCTAAAGTATACAGCTATATTTACCACGTTAACTGTAGAACAAAAGCAGTAAAGAAAATAAAAAACACCCACAATCTTCACCAATATCCCAACAAATCCCATTTCTCCTATACCCATCGTATAGAATTTGCTCCCCTATTGTGCAACTCTACTGACTAGCATTGACGGCGTTAACGTTCTTCAGTATCTTGGCAATGTTGCTGTAGGCGAGCGACAGGAAGATATCGTCGGAATTGATTCGCTCAACCTCGTCGAGCGGCGTGGCGCCGTTGAGATTGCGAATCCGCGGATTGGCCCCGTGACGCACGAGCATCTCGACGATGCGCACATTACCAGCACGGGCGGACAGATGTAGCGGCGTGTCACGCGCGTTGTCCTTGGTATCCGGATTGCAGGACCCGCAATTCAGCAGCATCTTCACTGCCTTGGTACGATCGTTGAGACAGGCCAGGTGCAGAGGTGCGCGACCCTCCGAGCGCGTCACCAAGTTCACTTTGGCCCCGGCATCCAGCAGGACCTAAACAGTTTTAATTTTATTAACATACTGCAAATGAAACCCCTACGCATTCTACATTGTTTTTACAATAAGAAATATTTTAAATATATTCTCATATTTTAAAATTCTATAAGAAATGGTACCTGTATAATCTCGGTACAACCGACTTCGCTGGCTATGTGTAAAGCAGTCTCGCCCTTGCTGTTGACCGCGTTTATAGCTATGGGCGGTTTGATCTCCTTCTCATAAGACAACTCTTCGAGGGATACACACTTATCGCAATTGCAAAGTGGGTGACAGAATTTTGGCTCATCTTGCTCCGAGACGTAGGTCTTATGGCAGGGACCCTGGAGACCTAAGTAATAGGAAGCCAGACGGATGTCGCCTTCCGCTACGGCTGCGAATAACCGATCGATCTTGTGCATGCCATCCGTCAGACTGCCCCGGTAACTACTGTACAAAAAGAATCATTCTATCAGACTTCATTAAAAATCTTTCTAGCGATTTAATAAAAAAAAAAGGGATCGACGCATTTTTATTGTTATAAAAATATAATAAACGTGTTTTAATGATTTTGCTAGTAGGAATTAAAGCTTTAAGATTCTCATATGACACAAAATAAAACCAATTGAAGAAACCGCTTCTTAAACATCATTTAAATTTACCTTTTTCTACTGGGTGTCGAAATGGCAGAACTCGGCTTAGCTGGTTCGTCGGCAGTATCGGGGTTGGTTTCCTTTGACGCTGTGCCGGAGCCACACGAGCCCGTCGGTGTGCTCGTCCTCGAGGTCGAACCTTCCAGCAGTCGCGCTATGTGACTACTATGCGAGACACTCATAGGAGTCTGGCCTCTTCTATTCTTACAATTTGGCTCAGCGCCATACTCCAACAGAATCTCCACTATTCCGCTGTAGCCCCACTTGGATGCAAAGTGCAAAGCTGTATCACCTTGATGATTTGTTGCGCTGGCACGGTAAAGATAAGAAAAGTAATTTATCTTCTTTTGCAGAACTTTTAGAGGTAGTCGATCGATTTTCAAAGACTTAAATGATTATAATGTTTTACAAAACTAAACGACAAAACCATTTCAATGCCTACCTAACGTTCACGATTATTCTCGACTGCTCAGCGAAGTACAATAACGCCTTAACGCAGGAGTCATGGCCGTGATCAGCAGCGAGATGCAGAGCGGTATTGCCTCTGGTATCAACTAAATTCGGATCGGCATTAGCGTGCAGCAACAACAATAGAGTATTCTGATGGCCTCGCGAGGCAGCGCAGTGAAGGGCAGTGATACCGTCGGCGTCGGCGTCGGTGGGATCGGCACCGCGCTCCAGGAGGAAGTCGACTACGGCTACTTGACCGTAGAGACAGGCCACGTGAAGACAGGTGAGGCCACGATCGTCACGCGACAATACCGTCGGTAGATCGGTGCACGATCCATGCGATAGGCTCCGCTCGCAGCTTTCGCAGAGGCACAGTGGATGGCACAGTTTTATCTCGTTCGAGGCACCTGTATGGGTGTAAAAATTTTACATCGCAAGAATTTTAGAAATATTATATGCAAGAAACAAAGATCATATAATTATCTGAAAGTTTTAAATGAAACTACATCGCGTAAAAACGCGATTTATCACATTTTGATAATAGATATAAAGCCATATTTCATCTTTTTTATCATACCTTCGGTTTCTCCGGATAATATTTTTTGTACTTCGTTCAGATTTCCCTTTTTCACGTGTTCAAACAACTCTCTCAGCGACACCGGAGTCGTTCCCTCGCTCCCATTTACTTCGGCCACCGCCTTCTCCGTTTCATGATTCGCATCACCATTCAATACTTCCGCTTCGACCGGTACCGAGCCAATCTTTATCGATCCAGACTTGACGTGTTCCACCGCAGCTTCAAGCGAGGTCACCAAAAATCCAGCCTCATCTGCCTCGTACAATGAATTCGCTGAATACCTAAACTGCTTCATAAAGGTAAGCTGGGCACACCAACTGGCTAATCCTGATTTGACGACTAGAAATATGAGCACAGGGAGCAGATCATCCGAGGAAACGGACGTTTCTCCCTGAGAAACGAAGCGCGCCGCTCGCTTCAAGCAGTTGATCTTGCCTAACACTGTGAAGTAGCCGTCCAGGCGAGATAATTCTAAGCAAAAGAAAATGTTTTTCGTTTTAGCAAAATGTATTGTTAAATTTCATCTTAGAAACACGTAACGAGTATATAATATGATTAGTAATTTTTGTAATTTGTTACAGAGTTGTGTAGTTTAAAAAATAAAATCTTGTTCATTAAGCTTACAAGAACAAGCACATTAGACATAATTTTAATTTTTGAAATCCTAAAAGCTGAGCAATATATATATCATTGTTAGCAAGTCCCACTAAAATCACACATAAAAGCAATTGCTTGAAATTAGAAGTTATTTTGTTGTACCCAATTTTCCTCGCGATACGCCATCGTAGAGATCGTGACGTACACCAAGATCGCTCAACTGCAGATCGTGAAGGTTCTTTATGATTTTATTCAGACTCGCATCTTCTGAAGCTGTACAAAACGATATGGCTTGAGGTAATATTTTTCGCAATCCATGCAGGATATATGTTTCGGTGGTTATTTTGATTGTCTGTAAGTAATAACGGCTCTCGATCGTTCGTTCTCGCAATCTCGTATCTTTTAAGAGAATGCGTAGACTTTTGGCATACAACATACTGACGAGATCGCGCTGCATTTGGAGGCACTCATTTTCTAGATTCTTGTGCATTTTTTCGAAGTCTTCAATCAACATATCTAATTCTTTCAAAATATTTTTGTCGAACACTTCGGTCCATATCAAATCTACGCACTCTTTTAATGAAGTAACGACCGGCACTTCGTCGCGAGATGAATTTGAACCTTGCTCTAGTAGGCCTTCTATGCACCTGAATAAAATATATAATTTGTATCATAAAATTTGTTAAATTTATTGGTATTATTGTTCTTACACAATTTATTGATTCATAATAAAAAATATTTAAATTAAAATATAAAAATGTTCCAATATCGAGCTAATTTTAAGCTTGAGTTGAATGCAGGGAGACTATGTAACTATAAATTAATTATTCTTTTCAATGTATTAATGGAATTACAAATTGGTTCTGGAGATAAGATTATTGCAATTATGGACTGATGCAAGCATCATAAATGCCACTGTCAATTACATTACTCAATGTAGTTTAATTATTATTATTGTATCTATATATTCTTTTCTATTCATTGTATACTTTCTAATACTATCTATCTATTTACTAATAGATCTCATATAAGTAGACTAAAAAATTATTAAAAACAAATTCCAGTTAGAAATAATAGTTTTTTTAAAATAAAATGATAATTTACTTACCATACACAATATTTATTTAGATCTTCTGTGTAAAAAGTTTCTTCAAATAATAAATGTAGAGATCTAGGTTTTGCTATATCATACTCAATTGTCAAGGCTCTGTTGCACAATTTTACTTCTCGATCAGTCAATGTATGAAAATGAGTACCTAATAAAATATTTTATTTCATGAACTGTGATAGTAATATTCTTTTATATGCTAAAAGTAAATTCTTAGATCAAGAAAAAACCAAAACGGTTTAAAAGTGTGAAATCAATTGTTATACCAGGTAGTTCCTCATCAGGTATCAGAATGTGCCCTAGGAAGTCTTCCTGGGTCAATGCACCCTTGGTGAAAGTCCCACAGCGAGGAACACAAATAATCCAACCTTCTCCAATAGCTCTTTCGAAGATTGGTTGATGTTCCTGCTGGAGAGTTTGAAAGAAAGAATTCTGTGAAATGTCTTCGTCGTAATTTGCCTCCATGTTGAATTTGCTCCATGTATCTTGCTCTAAAATCGCTTGGCGATATCTGCTTCTGGTACAAAGATAAATAAATAAAATCTATATTGCAATAGATCTAGAAAATAGATACTTATATTTATTTGTGCTTTGCCCAGTAAATTAAAGATTTAAATATAAAGAAAAAGTGACATAAATATTTTAAAAATTATTTATTGTCTTATTTAGTTGTTTAAAAAATTATATCTTGTGAAGCATCTGAAGTTGCTTCACAAACAAGTAATTGATAAGCGATTTTATATATATTTGTTTTCATATAACATTGTAATTATTAAATAGAGTTGGTTTAACTAGAGACATAAAATAAATAAATATAATCTTCATTTTAAATATCGTAAAATAATAAAATAATTAATCAATTTCTAATGTGCGTGCATCAGCTTTAGTACCTTATAGTTACATTTCATCATTTATTATTTGCATTTAAATTCAATAATGTTTTTGTAACATTAATTAATTAATCTGAGAACATTTGCATTATCTATATACGTGCCAAAAATAAATTGTTTACAAGGTTCATATTTCCTTTGTCGACTAATCTCTACCATAATGATAACCACCAAGTGTATAGCAATAAATTGTTGTATTGAGTTACATCTAATGCATACCAGTGAATCCTGGTGCAGGTTGCATTTTGATAGGAACATTTCACAGAAGCAAAGCACAAAAAGCAAACACCAATTGGAGATAAAAACAATGAAAGTAGTTCTTAGAAATGCATAATAAAATACTTTCTAACCGGGGATAAGTGAGCGTTCGTTTTCGTGCGGCTCGTCTTGCTCGGCGACAACGTCGCAACAATGGGTAATAATAAATAGCCGCTGGTCCAAGCAGGCAGGCAAACAGGGAAGCAGCATCACGGCACATGAGAGAACGTCAAAGTTGTTGTCAAGAATCGTCGTCGGCGGCTGCTGCGAACGCGTCCGCGTGTACTGCCGCCGTCTCGGATAAGCTGCATAGGCCCCATCGCGGCGTCGAGATTATAAAATCGTTTGTGTGCAACACTCTCTCCTTAATTCGTTATCAGTTATGCTATAACTGCTTTAAACCGTACTGTAAGTACTTTAACAACAAACTGTCCACTGGCGCTTTCGATCATCTCTTTAAGGAAAACATAACCTCTGCACGCGGAGGAAGATAAGAATGAATGACGAAGTCAGTGTTGGCTTGCTGGCACTGGGAGTTGGGACTTAGGACTTCGGGAGTTACGTTCACACTTATATAGAATATGCTATAATCCAAGCAGTGGATTAGTGTGTGAGATATATATCTATGTATACGAGAGCATGCGTGAGACTATAAGCGTCTGGCATCTCGCTCAAGATGTTATGTGCGTCAGCTGACAGTTAGGGGGCTGCACCTGCATATATATACTGCACCCCATCATATGCGGGGAAAGGAGCACATGATGCCGGCCGATGATAATTTCTTTATTACTTAAAATTAATATATATTTTTTCTTATTTTTCTGTCATTAATCTTTTTATAGACATAAAATTAGTATTGTCCGCAATAAAAATTATGATTTTTTTCTTTTATATCTACACTATTACTTCAAATTACACAACTCTGTAATAAAATATATGAAAAAATTATATTCTATACCTAGTACTTGGTGTATCATAAAATAAATAGTATGAATTATATGATACACCAAGCGATGATATAACTATATTATACATATATAGAACATAGAAATTTTTCATCGTTCTAAAATATGACTAATAATGGCAAAACATAAATTTATTAATTTAAATTAATTTAAATTAATAAATTTATATTTTGTCATAATAATTATGGACTTATTCAATTAATAATAAGATGAAAAAATAAATTTATTATTCCTTAGTTATTCACAATATATAAGTTTCAAGTCTGCCTGAAAAGGAGGGTATACGTTGATAAGCCTTCGAAACGTCGCAAAATAGTAGCAATAAAGAAAATTTTGCAATATATATACTTTGATTATCGATAGATTCATTTTAACATTATTCAATTAATACATTACATTATACCTATATATATATATATAGGTATAATGTAATGTATCACATCTAATGTAATATATGACATCGACCAAAAATAATTTTTATTAGTCGATCACATATAAGATTTCACAAATTTTACATGGAGCTTGAAATCCGATACTTATATACCTGTCGTGTTTGCGGCCATTCACCTTATAAGTATATGTATATATATATACATAGGATGTGCGCGAACAAGTGTGGGAAATCAAGAAGTGTCATGAAGTCATGAATTAGGATTTTAAAATAATTAATTTTAAGAGATTAAAACATTTGCTATGTATTGTAAGAAAATATAAGTATACCGAATATAAGTATAACAAAAAAATGCTAAATTCATTGTAATAAATTTTTTTATAGAGTTAATGATATGTTTATTAGTAAGATCACAGAGAATATTCTATTTAAGTATTTAGGTGGAAAAAAATTCAGAAGTAAATCTAATTTAAGAAAGTCGAAAAAAATCACGTTATATGACTTAAATTGATTGGCACTTTGTGTTAGAAATTTTTTATTTGAAACACATTTTGACAATAAATTCCGATAATATAAATTTGCTTATTTTGAAAAAAAAATACTCGCATGCAATTCGAAATTCCAAATAAGACTATTATAGGTAGGTAACGTTTCTTTTAAAAAAATGCATCGCATAAACTTCTATTGTAGGACTACAAGCAGTGATAAAACTGGTTCTCCGTTAAAATAATTTGCTGCGGCCGGTTAAGAACCCGCGCGCACTAAAATCGTTCAAGTTTTTATATGACTCGAAGTTTTCGGTGAAATTTCAGTAGTGCGCGCATATCCGTTAATCAGTGAAGTATAGGGACTTAGCAAGTATAGTATTCATAAAATAGAAAATTTCAGTGGACTTACAGATGTTTCCGACTTTTACCTATACTTAGATATTTATTTAAAGTTTACAAACAAGCTTTTATACCAATAGTTTGTTTCAAAATACTGATGCATCGCAAGATCGAAATTATTTTTTTCACGAGTCTTTGACATGTTACACATTTGGTGACAACATAAAGCCACATTGAAGCATATACTAATGCTAAAGACGTGCACAATCAGTTATAAGAAACAATAATTTTTCAAGCCATTGATTTAATGTAGCAACTGATCGGAGTATAATAGTAAAAAATGTATTGAAACTCGTTGCGGTTACCAACCACCAAAATAAAGGATTGAATATCTGCAATGTACTAATATTCGAGATAATGCGTTAGTGCACTTTTACCAGATGAAGCTGCGGAATAATGCGTATTTATTAATTTTATTCAATACTTATTCCCAGAACGGTTTATTTGTAAAAAGTACATTTCAATATTTTAAAATTTTTATAGAATTTTTTATTAATTTAAGAGGCACACGTTCTTTGCTCTATCGAAAACTTCAGATGTACATCCAACTGGATTTACAAACGCGATACGTATATTTATTAAAAAATTTCGTAATCTAATTAATAAAAAATTCGTTTTATTATATAAGTATAGCTATACGTAAGTTTGAAATAAAAGTTCGACGGTATAGAATCGAATAATAAAACAGGTTGTGTGCCGTAATAAAAATATTCACTTAAGATTATGCGCATACTACACTTATATACGTTACCGTCCAATAGAATAAATTCAAATTATAAGTTATACCATGAAAAGGGAGGAACATTAATATCTATACGTTACGTCTATATAAATCTTTTAATTTGTGATTACGATGAATTAAAAGCTTTCCACTGAGATCAGTTGAAAAGTTTCGAAGAAAATTGAAAGGGCTCGACCGTATTTCTCAAAAACGAAAACCATTAAAACAAGATGAAACTGTGTGAATGTATACCATTTTACCATACTCCAACAGATTTCGAATCTCCGCACTAACAATTATTCAGCACTATGTATAACGTATAACTTTCAAACCAAGGAACGACGGTATAATGAGAAGCTCACTCGAACAAATCAAAAGCAGAACTCTGTCCGTGCGACAGTTTTCGTCCCGTCAGAAGCTCGACGTTGCAGCAGCTCATCGCTTGGCGCGGCGCGGCAAAACAAAAGGGCTCGCCGGCAGCGCAGCTCACACTCGCGCACACACACACACACACACACACAGATACACAGATACACAGTCAAAAGCGCGCGCGGCGATGAAAAGAATCAGCACTACAGGTATATATACACCGAACACATCCAAAAAGTTCAGCAGCCTCGCCTCGCTGCACAGTCTGCACAAAACGAGAGTACCTAAGTAGAGTCACCGGCCGAGTCTGCGAAACTCCGCGTCGCGCGGCTCGACGACAAGATTCGCGCTCTCTCTGCACACACACACACACACACACACACATGATAGGCACGTACACACAGTGAGAGTGCACTTGCAGGGCGCGCGCGCGCTCCGTCGCTCTCTTTTCTCTCTCTCTCTCTCTCTCTCTCTCTGTCTCTGTACAGGGCGAAAAAAGCTCTCGTTGAGTAGACGGCGACGAGACGGGATTATCGACGAGAGAGAGAGAGAGAGAGAGAGAGAGACGACGACGACGACGACGAGGAGTAGCTCGTGAAAGAAAAAGCGAGTTTTATGTATAAGCACACCGCACGAAAGAGAGAGAGAGAGAGAGAGAGACGAGTGTTGGGTTACGAGCGAGACAGCATTCCATTGTAGCGCGGAGCTGCATGCACTTACCTTGACTCGCGCGCATGGGGAGACGGCGACGACGAGGACGGTCAGGAGAGAGGAGAAAAAAAAATGAGTATATACTGCCGAGGTGTAAATGGCTGTGTGTATGGGTTTCGTAATGGTGCGGGAGAGGCACTAACGATGAGCCTTTATGTAACACCCCCCGGCGTATACGCGTGTGTCGCGTACACCTGTGTCTTTTTTTCTCTCTTTTCTCTCTTCTCATCTCTTTCGCAGATTCTTCGAATATAGTTATTTAGCTATGGAAATCGATGCACAGGTTGTGCATATGATTTTGCACGGAGAATTATACTCATAGGCGATAGAGTTTTGTAATTGACGCGCGATTGACCTGATTCCCTCGATAAAAGCAATGATTAGAAAATGTCTTTGCTTAGAACGGCCGATTGATTCACTTTGATGTAATGTTGTTCCGCAGGTTGACATTATACGATTTTGCTGCAGCGACTTCCTTCAAGTGACGCTGCTCTATTTTAATTCGGACATATCATTTATAATTTACAACGGCTGAAAGTAGCTAGACTAAGTTTCCTCATTACGAAGACAGCTATATAATACGGAAAAAGAAAAAGGTCGTTAAGAGTGAGCTATTGTACTCGGAGCAAAATGGTTTCCTATTGCGAATTTTTATTACGTATAAGCTCAATGGATAAGCTCGTTAACTACGTAGGTATTTTATTTTCATTTGTTAAATATTTTAAATCAAGACCGTTTAAAAATGTAATTTTACGGGTGATGAAGGTATTGATATATAAAGGAGGATTTCAACACTGGGCCTCATTAAAACTGTCAAACAGGCGGTAAAACTTACTTATAGAAAAGCGTTTCATTCAAAAAAAGATGAATCTTCTTACTTGCAGAGAAATGTTTTGAAAAATATATCCTATGCTTAGTACACTCAAGTAGAAACCGACGAGTATAGAAAGACGCTCTTTTTTAAGTTTCCCCGCAAGTAAGGAGCTCAATTTTATTTTATTTAATATTTTTAATACTTTAAGCGATGATGTATAAATGACTGATCCTCCTTTTTGAATTACTTAAAATATCACCTTGTAATACAACTTATATATCTTGTACGATTATTGACACTAGTATGCGTACTTTAGTTTAAAGAAAAAAGTAAGCAAAGTAATTTTTTATTCTCTCTTACAAGGGGAACCCACGATCTCCGGGAAAGCGATTTTGCTCAAACTTTGGAAAGTAGATTCTGGTACCTGAAAATGGAGTCTAGAACCAATATTTGCGACCAATGGGCACAATTTTACTACATTTATTAAGTTATTGTTTCACAGACGTGACTTTCGACTCAACAGACGAAAACAAAAAATTTTCTTAATTACAAATGAAAATTGAGAATGCGACCTTCAATAGCTGAATTCGTTCAAATGTTATGAGAGTTTAAAAATCAGGTACAATTTTGCATTTTAAACTAGTATAAAAATAATGAAGAGTATTAAGTGCGAGATTGTGTCTAATTTTGAAACGCTCGTAACTTTCGAAAGAGTAGATCTTTTGACTTTTGAAACCTCTCAAATTAAAGGTCGCGTTCTCAATTGTTATTTGTTATTTGGAAACATTTTAAGTTTCTAAGCTTCATTATAAGTACCAAAACTATACTTCCCAAAGTTTCAGTAAAATCGTTTTCTGGAGATCATGGGTTCCCCTTGTTAGTACCGATTTGCATATTTATATATTTACCTATTATTATGATATAATTCAACGGTAAGCATGTTTGTATAAATGAAAGTAGATAAGTACAAAACCCGGTAAGACTGGTCTTACTGGATACGGAATTTATTAACTTCGAGCTACTCTCCCTTATGCGATTTCAATCATGATAGGAAACAAGTATTTTTTTGTTGCTTACCAATTTATAAGTTCAAATCAATACGTTATTATTGTGAATAGATAATGTCGAAAAGATTCCTATTTTACCGATTTTTTTTAGCAAAAGATAAATATAAAGATAGAGATTAATTTCTGGAAAAAAACTCTCTGTCAGTACCTGAGTAAAGACGTAAACGTTACGTGATTTTAGAATCATAAAATTCCATAACTCGACGACAAAAATCTCTGTGAATTATGGATGGAATTTCAGAGACAATAATGTCTGTGAATAATGAATGGAATTTTACGAAACTAGAGTCACTTAATGTTTGCATCATTACCTAAGTACCGACAAAAACTTTTTCCAAAGTTGCTCTTTATATATTTCGTTATAAGTGCCAAAACCGGTAAGGTAGGAATCTTCCCGACCATAGCACATCCCCTTAAGGGGACGTCGGAGTCGCCTGTTTTACCGGCATTAAGTTTTTCAAACTTTTCTACTTAAAAAATTAACGAATTGATTTGAAACTTAAAGAGATGATAGACTGATTACAAATAAAGCGCGCTCAGCCCAGACATTTTCCAAAAATCAAGTAATACGGAAGCTAGAGAAGAAAATATCTAATTTTAACTAATTTCAATTTAATCCATGAGATGGCGTGAGTCTAACTTGGCAATTATGTTTCAAACAGAAAATATTACATTTATGTAATTTATCGGTAATCCCAGGGC
>UELU01126442.1:0-11068 GCA_900490025.1 Megastigmus dorsalis
TTTTTTTCTTCTTTTCTTGCTTGATTATAAATTGCTGAGGGGGGTTTCTTTGAACCGACGAGTGAGGAGTACAAAATTTCCTCGTCCCCTGTATATTTTCGCTAGTCGTATTAATATATATAGACTAGATTAATTAGTGTGCTACTTTAATTTCTGATTAAAGCTGAGAGTTATTTATTTTAGTGGGGTATGCGTGTCATTTTGAGCTGTGTATGACGCTTATTTGCGTTGAATAATTATGTATTGTACGAATACATATTTTTTTATACGCAGTTTGATTTTATTAATTTTGCTTTAGCAAAGAATGATGCCATTTTGTGTAAAGCAGTAATAAAACTACTTTAAAAAAATTCTGTTTAATTTTCTTTCCCTCTCAGGTACATTTACGACTTATGCTCTCAATTAAATTTTTGAATAAAAATGCTATTTGAATTTTAAAATAAAAGCTAAAACATTCGGTTACAGGCAGAAAAGTTGTATGTAATAAAAAGATGATGTGAAGAATAATTGGATTACGTAAATTATATTGAAACTATTCAGTAATTTAAATATAAATCTAAGCTTATAAATTATATTTTAAAGGTCATATTCTGTAATAAAGTAGGTAAAATTTTCAGTTTATTATCAAGATAAGAATACAATTGATCATTTTTAAAGTCTACAATCTATTCTGCCTTTGGTTAAGCTATCTGAACTCAAGGGATAGAAAATAGTGATCATTTTCCTCACAACCTGTTGATTTGTAAAGTGGAATGGAAAAAATGTGTTCCTATCCACAGAACTGCAACAACTATCTATATCAGTTTGCCGTTTAAATTATTTAGTACATATAGGGATCCTAAAATATTAATGTCTTAAATGAAACTTTCTCCTGGATGAATATTAGAAGAGAACATACAAAATTTAACTTTATTGATACCTTATAGCTTATTGAACAAGTCTACCAACTAACTGTAAAATAACAATATTGGTCAATTATTATTTCTGATACGAAAAAAGTGAAAAAATTGATAATATAATGTACATAAAACATCCATTGATAGGAACGTCCAAGACTTTTTTTAACAAACTCTCAAAAGAATGTAGTATATATTAATTATATTATCAATAGCAGTACAGCCGCACTTTTGTTGCATAATTTAGTTGATGCACCAAACGAACGAAAATATCAAACGAACCCAGCAAACTCCAACTGTTCTCCTTTTCTGCTGCGCATTTATCAATCGACAGTTGATACACAGTAGCGAATAAATTTCCAGTAGATGAGTATAGAGAAAGTTTTGAGAGAGAGAGAGAGAGAGAGAGAGAGAGAAATCGCATGACTTTAACGAGATTTCCTGCGGAAATTCGACCATCTCTCTCTCTCTCTCTTTCTCTCTCTCTCTCGAGTGAAATCCATAAGGAGAGAGAGTGGGAAAGAGAGTCGTGTTATATACATCGGCAAACAATGCGGCCTCTGACTCCTGTGATATGTTCGACGGGGTCTGTTTAATATACAAGCTGAGTAATTACTTTAACTATACTTGGGAGAAGTAACCGAAGTATGATTGAATATCATGCAAAAGGTGAGCTGCTCTGCCTGGACACATGGACAGATGTATCTATCAAATTACCGTTATTATGGAGTGTTTGCGTTGAACTCTGCTTCAATATTTTAATGACTTGTTACAACCATACTTGAGCAGTGGAAACTTTAAGATAGATCGAAACTTACTTTCGAGTATGCCATTTGTGCAAATACTAAGAATTTTAAGTAAAAGAATTGCATTGGCTTTCATCTTCTAAATATATAACATATAATAAATTTAATTTTAATAAAAATATGCTTTTCATAATTTTTAACTAGATTTTCGCTTAACAAGTAATCTATTTTGTTCTTAACAAAGGAAATTTTCATTGACTAATTCAGAAGTGATTCTTGAAAAAAGCAATTGAATACGTGCGCACATAAAGACTTGGTTAGATTGATGTCATCAATGGAAGGTCGACTTATAATAATCGACAAGTCAGTAAAATGGTGGCGGCCAAAGCCGACGCGCGATAGCCAGTGGGGCTGCATATCGAATTATGCGATACAGCAAACGCGACGGGGAAAGCCTCTTCCCATCCGGCGATGAGATTGAAGCCGCGGTGGTGGGTCAGCGCTGCACACATCAATTCTCTATGGCTTTCGACAGGCAGCGGCCGCCACCACCACCGCCGCCACCGCCACCGTGTACACCCCCCACCCGAAAACTTTGCCAGGCGCGCGCGGCTACTGCGGCATAGAGATCCATCAACGCGCAAACCCCCAAATACCTCTTCTGATCCCCCTCCTCTGCCCTGCTCTCCGTCAACTATCCCCCATATATGTATATGCACGCCTTGTCATCGGCGATGAAAGAAACGACGGAAAAAACAGACCACCCCACACATTCACACTCGCGCATGTACAAGAGAGCAGTGGCTGTACAGGAAAATTGCGAAAAAAATAAAAGAGTGCACGCGCGTGTAAACGACAAATTGGCATTTTCGCGAGAGAAAGAGAGAGAGAGATGGTCTGGAGTGGAGTTTTTTTCCAAATATAACTCGCAGCTAATTCGTGGGCTCGGCACGCCACTCTCGCGCTCTCATGGGATTTCGGGGGCTGAACTACAGGCAATAACTGATTTTATTCTCTCTGCTCCTCTCTCTCTTTCACTTCTTTTTGTCTATGTTTTTCAAGAACAACTGGAGTGTCCCCGCTCTTTTTTGTTGATTCGAATCTCTCGTTTGCCGAAATAGGGATTTAATTTTAAACCTCTGTGAATTGTTGCCTTTTTTGTTTCTTAATTAAGAGTTATGTACGAACAAATTAGTAATTGGAGTAGGAGTGCTGATTTTTGTGATCCATGACGAAGAATTCCTTTGGATTTTTTGGATTTTTGGATTTGATTTTTTATATGGTATACTGCAATTGAATTATAATTATTTGGAGATTAAATTTCATATGCGATACAGAATAGGCAGTTGTGCTCGATACGTATATTGAATAGATGCCTATTCGATATACTATGATACACAACACATCGACAGCCCATACCCCTGACGATTCGTATGATATAAAAGAGAAATGCACTGAACTGCAATAACACTCCATCTCGTTTTTAATGAGATTGCAGTTAGGATGTAACGCGTGCAAATTGAATTTGCTAAATACTTGAATGAATGCTGTCACTTTTTTAGGAAATAATTTGGAAAAGCACAACTTTAACAAATATAAAATAATCTTTTACACGAAATAGTTTCTTTCTTTAAATTTTGTGACTGATTAAATGACACTGCACCTATTCTACTCATTCATACTGTACACGAAAATATTATTCCACACAGAAATATTGTACAGAAGGATATTATACATAAGAAATTTTTACCCATTGTTTTTGTAAAGTGACATGAAAAAATTCTACACCCGAAAACTCTACACGCGCATATTCTGCACACGTATATTCTACACACGCATTTCCTACACCCATGTAAACTGTACACAATTCTTTTTACCTTAAGTTGAACAATAAAAAATTCTACACTGGGAATTTCTACACGCGCATACTCTGCACAATGCAAACCCTACACTGAGAAATTAAACACATACGAAAACTTTACACCATAAAAAACTCTACATGCACTGAAAACTCTACACAACTATTTTTTTCTGATATTACATGAAAAAAATTGTACACTGGCTTTTAAACATACATAGGATAAGGCCTTATCAGTTACTGTGTTTCCCCTAAGCAGGACACAAAACCAATTACTGTGAGTTGTCATATTAATTAATCTAGAAGAAAACTAACGAATCGTGTACGATATGATATACAATATTGTTTTCTAATTGATAAAAACATTTTAAAAATGTCTTATAAGTTAGGGTTTTATACTTCTCATTAAAAATACACCATAGGCACAGTTACTGGAGGGAGCACAGTGATTGACGCCGTTATCCTGTACTTGTATAAAACTAGGCATGTCAAACTTCTGCATACACAAATTGCTAATTGGTTTAAGGGGACGTCGGGGTAGTCTGTTTTACCGATAAATACCAACTTTATTTAATATTCTGCTTACACTCGCGTTATGCAATGCGTGTATGCTGCTCCTTTTTGAGTCAATGTATTTAAACACTCTAGCTCGGGACAAAGCCTTTGTGTAATTGAAACGCGTGAAAGCTTGACAGAATCGGTATTATGATATGTTTTTAATATTAATATTTATTTATTCCGATTTTTAATTTCTCGTAACTTTTAAACAGAAGTGAATTTTTAATTTTTATTTATTTAAAATTTGAAGTTAAGATTTGATTGAATAATACCCAATCTTTAATTTCCCGAATATTTTAACTAGAATTTAGATTTTATTTTTATTTAAGATTTGACGTTAAATATTTTAATTGAATGATACCCGATCTCACGTTTTCAGCTGAAGTGCTGATTTTCAGGTGTGGCCTTTTTATATTTAATATTGGCTCTAACCAATAGTTACGCTAATAAAACCCGAACCACTATTATTAGTAGGTAGAGATTTTATATGTTAACTTTGGCTACGAACCATATATTAACAACCTATCCTAAATAAATAATCCTGCCAGTTTGCAGTCGCTAAACGGTCTGGATATGTTCATAGGTAGACAATATATTGCAGCTTGTCAAGCCGATCCTTTCGAATGGAGCTAAAAGTGCATTTGTTATTTTTTATATAAAGTGCAACTTTTCAAGCCAATCCTTGCGGATGGAACTAAATATGCATTTGTTTTTTTTTTTTATATATAAATTGCAACTTTTCAAGCCAATCCTTGCGGATGGAACTAAAAGTGCATTTGTTAATTCTACTACAATACTACAAAGTTTTCATGCTTTAAATATATAAAAAATAAAACTCTATCCTTACTTTTATTTATTTTTTGTTTTTGCATTATTTTGAATTGCTGTGAATGTGGTTTCTTTTTCTTTTATTTATTCTTTGATTGAAATTCTTTGCAAATATAATAAATTTAATTGAAAAAATTTTAAATTTTGATTTGAATGTAAATATTTTTGAATTATGTTAGTTTTTGAAGAGTTTGGTTTTTGTAAGAAATGTTAGAATTGATATTTTTAGAAATGAGAAATTTATTTTTCTTTTGAGTGTGGAATACACGACAGCCCGCAACCATGGATCGTAGACGAGTCCGTCGCACAGGGCAAATCGGTCTGCTTTTATACCCTCGATGGACTGACGCTTGCATGCATAGGAAACTGTGTAGGAGTGAGAGAAAGCGCATCTGTCATCTAAATAATTTCAATTATTGCAAAACAAAAGTACAGGAAATATAATATTTCATATGCCCATTTTTGCTCTAAAATAAGAAATATGTAAATTTATATTGAACCATTAAGTAATTTAAATTGCAGTTTGTAAATTGATTTTAACAATGTTAATAATTGAAAATTTAAATTTAAACATTGATTAATATTATATTTCTTACTTAAAATTAGAGACGTATAAATTATCGTTAATAAACAAATTCGCAACAATATTCGCAATTAAATGTTTTGCTGCGTTCATTGTTTAAGACAATTGTTTTTCTTATTTCCACTTATTTTGGACGTTTCTAGAACGTAAACTAAATATATAACTTGTAACGGGGTAGGATTTTGGATTTAGGAGAATAAAAATACGCTGTGCTCGGGAGTTGAACCCCCGACGTCGAGAGTACGAGGCGAGCGCCCTAACCACTGGGCATTACCGCACTGGTCTCGACGCGGCATCAGATCCTAATGACAACTCCTTGCCGATATTATAGGGATCTATTACTATTCTCCAACGGCTAGCTCCTTGAAAATCCGCTGCCCGTTATAAACTAAATAAAAATTAGTGCAAAATACGCTGTAAACAACACATGCATTGTTTATAACTTAAAAATCTCTAAAAAATAGACATACGCTAAATAAAAGTAAAATGTAACTACGTGAAGTTATGCTTTACACAGTATTTCTTAATATGACATAGTTTAATTTAACATAAGTTATAAAAAATATAATTTTCTAAATAAATTGATTAATCCTAAAATAGCGGGATTTTCATGATTTGAATTTGGCATAGTTACAGTACTCTGCGATATTGTTCGATTTGTTTAATAAAAAGTTGGCATATTTGCTCAAATTGCCGAGATATTGAATTTAAAAGGAAAATAATATTATTTCCCATGCTAAACTGTGGAAAATTCCACTGGTGGAAAAGTGTATTTTTTAGGCTTAGTGCAGTGCATCTTATCTGATCTCCCCTTTTTTTATAGGTTGCACGTGTGCAGCGAGCGTCTAAGCAGCGTTGCTTGTGACGTAGGTGGTCATCTGGTTTTTGTATACAATTTGAAGAGTTTAAACTAAATTTCAAAAGATGCTTAAAAAATGTTTATTTATTATTAATTTATGAAATATTTAACCAAACTAGAAATTACTTAAAGTTTGAAATAGACTGTTACTGATTTGTTATTAAACGCAATTATGTATCTGCTTTTATTATAATTACTTTGAAATAAATATTATAATAATTGCCGGTGCAGGTAACAAATATTATGTGTAAAATTCAATGTATGCAAATATTGCAGAGCACAAACTAAATGATTTTACATATTTCTTTGTTGTAGTTTTAATTACAAATAATAAAAAATGTAGACTGTCACCATTTTAGAAATACCATAACATAAAATGTTTATAAGAATTATAGCTTAAAGTTATTGTGCTTAAATAACGCATATAAAGTACATATATATATATATATAATATTTTCGGAGCATGTGCGATGCCATCGGGATAAGTGGTAAAAAACGGAAACCCTCTTGGGAAAACTCTTTGTTTTAACCTAACGTGCTCGATCGATATCGATTTTTACTATTAGGGTAGGTAACATAGGAAAATAAGGGAGAAACCCATAGTATCTGCTATAGATCTCATAAGTATCTTTGGAGTTACTTTTTATTTTAGTTTGAAAATTTCAAATATTCTATAGAATGACGCACGAAGTTATACTTCTCAGCAAATAATGGTATTTTCTGTAAAAAAATAGTTATTCCCAATTCTATAATCGTTGTAGTAAAGATCAATAATAATTTTTTTCTCAGTAAAAAAATAAGAAGAAAATCCTAACTTCCAAGACATTTTTTAAATGTTGTTATCAATTAGAAAACAATATTGTATATCGTATCATCCATCGTACACGATTGTGTAGAGTTTTCAGTGCGTGTAGAGTTTCTTATGGTGTAAAGTTTTCGTATGTATTTAATTTCTCAGTGTAGGATTTGTAATGTGCAGAGTATGTGTGTGTAGAAATTCCCAGTGTAGGATTTTTTATTGTATAATTTAAGGTAAAAAGAATTGTGTAGAGAGAGTAGGCAGTATGGGTATAAAGAAGTTCAACTTATTTATTTTTTATTATTTATACAGACTAAAATATAGAAAACAGTTCTATTAGATTCTAAAATGATCTAAGTATGAAATTTAAATACGTTGAAGCATGGAAAATTACATTTTTTTTGTAAAATAACAATATTACCAAGTACTTCCAAATACCCATACCGCCTCACCCGTGCGGCGGTATGGGTTTTGCTGTGAGGTGAGATGGGTAAGTGTAAAATGCATATTCAGAGGTACATAATACAAAATTACATTTTGTATTACTTTTGTTAATTGTTACCACCAATTGTTGTAACCAATTGTTAAAAAAGATGAATAATAGGGAAATAAAAACAAAATATGTAATTTTTTGAAATTTATTAAGTAAAATAATTAATTTTTAATAGTACAATAAAGACAATCTTTTAATTATTTATTAATAGTACTTTATTTTATTTGATACTATTTGGCATTTATATTATAGCGTATTAAAATCTAACATTAAGATGGTACATAATAATACTGAACACAATTATCGTTTGCAACTTGTAATTGCACTGATTGCATTATTGGATAATTTTCTTGTGATGGAACGGGAAGTGTCATATTTTTATTTATTGACTGATTTTCTTGTGATGAAACTGAAAGTGTCATATTTTGATTTATTGAGTGATGTGGCACATTTATGAATAAAACATTCCCTTCATTGTTGATAGATTCTTGGGCAAGTTGAATTTGATTAGTTACATCAGCCAGTCTCTTCCTATTTTTTACTAGAGTTGATTTATTCGCAGGTTTTTCTGTTTAGCTTTTGCAGTGATAAGTTCAGCTTCATATTCTACATCTGTTATAACTGCTGCTTTGCCTCTAACGCGTCTTTTTTTTAGCAACCTAAGTGATGTAAGTTGCGTAAGTGAAATTATATTTTTTCTAGTGTAAATAGTTTAAACAAAATTGTTATTACCTAAGTTTTATTTTCCTGAGGCACGAAGTCATTAAAAGTATTTTGTAGGAGCTGATCAATAGATTTTTCGAAGTCATGATTTTTTTTTTAATTTTGCAGCTCTAACATTAATTTGAGTTGTCGTTGTATTCAAATCTGTTTGATCTACAACTTGAGAGATTGATGCTTCGTTTGTCTCAACAGCTCCAACAGATTTTTGGACTGTTTGTGAAGATTTAAATATTATTTGGTTCGAAATTATACTCCTTGTATAAGTCTTCTAAGAGATCAAAAAAAGAATTAACAGCTTGCTTATTAAATATATTGGCTCGTGCAGCTGAAGTTGGCTCGGGTTTCTCAATGATAATTCTGGATGTCTGTTCATGAATCTTCTAAACCACTCGATACCAGCTAAGCAAGTTTCATGATTGAAATTATTTGGTAAATTTAAATTTTTTGCATACGTATAAGCAAGACTTCTAACTTCAGTAGGTGTAAATCCATATAATCTTCTTTCATTAGATAAAATTTTGTAATATAAATATTCTTCTTGCTGAGTATTAAATATTGGTCTAAATCCCAGTTCTGAAATCAGAATTATATGCATTTATAATAAAAGTATGATTAGAGAGTATTTTGTGCAATATATAATGATGTTGTCCAAAATAACCTCAAAATGTACATAAACAAACTTCATCTTGAAACGAAAAGCAATCGAATTTTTCTAAAAACAAACAATATCACAGATTATTAATTACTTACCTTTTTTACAAATAATCTGTGATCCATCGGTAGATTGTTTAAATTGTTGAACTTTTCTACGTAAAGTTTCCAAGGTATACCATACTTCAAGATCACATTTTGTAATTTATCTCCGTTTAGAATACTTAATACCGCATCTCTCTCAACTGACCACTGTTGCCTTAATTCTTGTTTTTCGAATATATCTCCTTACCATTTTCTACTAATATGTTTTTTATTATTACTAATTTTACAACTAGGTAAATACAATAACATTGCACCTCATACGTAACCTACAATCACAGTAACTCGCACCCGCAGTATTCGCACACCCATTCCGCCTCACGTCGTTTTACCCATATCGCCCCACTACGTACTTTTTTAAAAACTCTTTATTTTTTATTATAAATAAATTATAAACACAAAAAATGATGCATGAAAATTGAAGTTTAAGGTTTATTAATTTGAATTGAATCATCAAAAATCATCAAAAAACTTATATCCCCTACAGTTTACATGGGTGTAGGAAATGCGTGTGTAGAATATACGTTTGCAGAATATGCATGCGTAGAGTTTTCCGGTGTAGAATTTTGTCATGTCACTTTACAAAAACAATGTGCAGAGATTTCTTGTGTATAATATCCTTGTGTACAATATTTCTGTGTTGAATAATGTTTTCGTGTACTGTATGTATGTGTTGAATAGGTGCGATGTCGATTAAATGTTATGATTTTATAACCGATAATGTCATATTTTTAATTGTAGAGAATAATTAAGGGGAAGCAGTAGCGTCCCCCCTCCTTAGGCTGTTCGATCTATTTCTATGTTCCAGTTAATTTAAAAAACGATAAATCACATAAGCCCCATCTTGCACAAAATGATTAATAGCAACGAGTATTACGCCGGCCAAGTCCCGATATTACGCAAAATTATAAATATTAAAAGTTATAAACACATATAGACATAACCGTAATTTTGAGGTTAGCTGTCAATGCGAAAACGCGTCTTACTGGTTCCAATTAATAGGAAAAACGACAAATCAGATCGACTTCAGCTAGCACAGGATGATTCATTGTTTCGAGCACTACGCCGCTCAAGTCCAAATATTAATTTTCGTTGTAAATAGAAAAAGATATCAGCGAAACAAAAAGCACGTTTGTCGCTACTGCATTCCCTTAGGCGTTTATTTGTGGTTTAAAGCAACTGGTTTTAAAATCTTATTTAGTAATGTTTATATACCTATTATTTTCTTTAGAATTCTTTCTATTAAATAATCACTATACATGTATTTTAGCAACTGAAAGATCACTACTTTCAATTTGAATACTTTGAAAAAAGTACATTTTTTGTGCATATGCTAAACAAAGAAAGCTGCAGACTGCATTTTCGAGGACGTTCCCATTAGGCACTTTTTCCGTCGTGTCTTTGGTGGCACCTTGCGAGCATCTCCTGTCAGACGCAGGCTATCCGCTTTATTTTTCTGCCTCTTTCACGCTACACAATATATGCATACAAAAAATTCCCTATCTTATCTTTGTTATGAGCAGACCGACAAATCAAGTGTCCTCATAAATAAAAAAAAGACCTACTGAGAATGAGCTTAAATACTAAATATTCGTGCTAAATTATTTTAGTAGAGGTAATAAGGACTAAAGAAATTTTGATATTTATTTATTTTTAAAAATTGGTTATTTTAAAACTACATTTTTACCGCTTTCCGAAAAACCAATGTAACGTCGTGCGCTCCTTTAGGAAAATTTTAAAACTTGATCACATGGTAAATAAGTTACCATGTGCGCTTTTGATTAGATCACTAATCAATATCGATTAAACTCACCCATGGTAAAACAGGTCACTTCTCTAGCATAAGAAAAAATGAGTCAATACCAATGACTGGTCATAATATACAGATATACAGTTGAGTTCATATAAGCAATACATATATATATACTTCGATAATTTTACAATACTTTATAAGTTTCATATGGGTAGATGT
>UELU01126446.1:0-41445 GCA_900490025.1 Megastigmus dorsalis
ATGGATGGTTTTAATTGAATATTTAAATATCGTCAGGCGGTTAAGGTTTTGAGAATATCAGTTGTGATTTTATAATACAAGACTACTAAAACTGGAGTTACGAAAAAACTATTTGTCATCTTTGCTTTTTTCTGTTTTTATTCGTGTAGAAGTAAAATATTTATAAATTGCTTAGATTTACTTAAGTTTTTGTAAAATCTAAGAAATTAAGATTATTTTAAAGTAAAGTGACAGTTTACTAATTTCAATCAAAATGTCTGGACTTTTCAATATTTTTAATGAGTCTATCAGCAGCAATTCTTTGTCTTTAAATAAAGGTAAGTTAATCGAATTTTACTTAAAATTACAATTATGTTAAGTAAATCAATTTTATTGCTTAGGAAAAGAAAAAGCATGTAGCCTTGCAACTTCAAAAGCTATCTCTTTTGGGAGTACAGGATTACCGTCATCTAAAGTATTTACACAGCAGCAAAGCAAAGCTAGAGGCCTATCCATTCGCTCTAAATCAGATTTAAATGTTTCAACTAATCTTGAAAGTGCAAAAGCTACTTCAAAAGATTGTTTAAAATTACCAGGCAAACCAAGGCTTGCTAAGAAATCTTCATCACCAATCAAAATCAAATCACCAATGGTAATTCATTGCATCAATATCAAGTTTAATTAAGTTCATATTAAATTTATTAATATTTTCTACATACTTTGTATTATTAATATTTGTATTTTGCATGCGAACATATTTATACAGAGAAAAACATTTGAAAAAGTTAATGCAAAAAGATTATCACCAAAAGTATCATCTCCAATAATGCAGAATGTTATAGATGAATTCGTTTTTAAAAAACCAGCCACTCCTAAGCATCCAGAAAAATTAAGATGTCCTGAACCAGAAAAATTACATGGTGATTTTGACTATTATGAATATATGAGTAAGTATAATAATACTTTTTTTTAATATTGTTTAAATACTAAATAACAAAATAATATGAATTCAAATATCTAAAAACATGATTTTATTATTAACTGAAGTGGAAGAAATAAAAGATATGCATAATGAAGATCGTAAATTGTTGGCATCTGTAAGACAAGATAAGGATTCAGAAAAGCAGAATAATGATTCGATATTGCTGGATGACGAAGGATTCATTTCTGGTAACACTTAAATCATACTCTTAGTTGATTTTTGTATGTGATATATTAAATGAGTGCAGTAACTATTAATTATATATACTTTAATTAATGTAGATCCTGAGCCTGAAATTGAGACTGAAATTGAGACTTTGGAAAAATGCTTAAGCGATGTTGAACTTCCAGAGATTTCCGATAATGAAGACTAAATTTAGTTCAGAAAATCTAGAAATAAAATTAATAATTAAAATAGAAATAATTCTTTATACATAGTAGCATAGCTAAAAGTATATGTTGAAATAATGCCCGTGAATTAAAGATATTAAGCAATCAATTGATTGAATAGTTTTTATTATTTTGAGATGTTTGTCTAATGATTGACTTTTGTGAATATATATTTTTATTTTGAAATAAGCATCCTATATTAAGAAAAAAATTTAGCTTGTACAAATCCAAATTTTAGTGTGACATTTTTACTAACAGGGCAAAATGAAAATTTTCAATATAATTAATAATTTATTCTTCATGTATAATTGTTGAGGTGTAAATATTTTAAAGCTTTGTAAAGTGTATATTTTATTACTTTTTTAATTAATAAATGAACAAATATTTTTATAAAGTAACTAACTTCAAGGCTTCATTTTTTATTACTTAAATAGTCATAAATTTTGAATCCCATAAAATAAAAATAATTTTATTTTCTTAAAATGAATTTGAATAAAGTTATCACTGTAGTTGCTGGCTGTTCCCAAGATAGTCTTTTCAATTATGCATGTTATATTGTTGACAATTTAAGTGAATTATTACCAAATTTTTCTGCAAAAAAAGTTTTAAAAAACTCTTCTGATTGGGAAGTTAAGTATAGTTACAATCTAATTTTTAATAACTATATTCTATTATACAAATAGAGCAATAGTAAAATAAATAAAAATTATGCGTATTATTAGGATTGGTTGGAGAATAAATGTAGGATTCATGGATGGTTGCATATTGGTTCACCCTTAATATGGCGAGAAACTGGACTGTGTGGTGGTAGTTCTACTTATATAGGAGGGAATCCAGAATTAAAAGAGTTTATAAAATGTTATTACGGAATTGATATAACTCTTTCTGAAGTGGCACAGAAAGCTTTAGATTTGGATTATTTATTTGTAATTTCATTGAAAATAAATATTCAAATTCATGTATCAATTATCTAGATAATTTATATGAATTTTTGCAGGCTAAAAATTATGAATTCAGAGATAAAACTGAAAAATTCAGATCAAATATACTTCATATTACAATAATAGGTGCTGGGCGATCTGTAAGTCCTGATCTTGTAGCAGAGCTTTCAAATTTGAAAGAAATTAGTACAAATGGCATAATTATTAATCTTTATGATACTCCAGGATGTTTTTTTAAAATTAAAGATATATTAAAAGACTCTAAAGCTTTTGGTGAAGAATTATGTGCATTAAATATTTTGGATGAGTTGTCCGATGGTCTAAATGATTGCAATATTCTTATTAGTTTGGAAGATATAATCAGGTTTGCATCTTTTAAATTGTATTTGTGGACAGTTAGCTGGTATTATTGTAATTGCTGTAGTCGTAAAGATAACATTAAGTTTGATATTACTGTAGAGAAGATAACGAAACAACTCAGGACTGGTTATTACGAAACTATGAAATTACTAAAGATATAGCAGAACAAATTAATACTTATGCACCATCTGATATGAAAGTTATATTTTGCTCTATGGGCGCAGCATGTTACTGTGCAAATGTATTGGCTAAAGAATCACCAAAATTGAACAGAAATAACATTGTTGTTGTTAGTGCTCATTATGGTTTAGAATTGATGTATGAATTTCTTAAATCATTAGATATTGATATCAAAGGGATTGGATGTCCTCCAGTATGGGGATTTCTAGGTATGAATATATACTATTCTTCATGAATTAATATGATTATTTTATACTATGCAGACTTTTTTCTATAGGAATAAGTCAGTATGTAGATATTCACAATACAGTTCAGAAAAGTTCTGTCTATATACCAAATAAAAGGGCTTTAACTTCTAATGTAGATTCTACTCTTCCCATGGGAAAACAATATACAGAATTTAGATGGCTATTATATGCAACTTATAATAAAAAACCTTATGAAAGTCTGGCTAATCGCAAGGTTTTATTTTTTATTTTAAAGTCATTGATCAAAAATTTAAATTTTAAATATAAAATCTATATTCTAATACACATTTACTACTTTTTTACAACAGGCATTATGCATGTATCAAGTTGGGCGAAATGAAGATTTTCAAAAATGCAAGGCAATTTGTGATCTTTTAAAACTTTGGTACCAAAAAGATAACATCAATATTGAAGATAAGATAATTACTTTAGGAATTTCGTCCAATGGTATTAATTATTATATATTTTTTTAATATTTTGACATTAAAAATTAAAATAATAAAAAAAATAATAATGCAAGTCTTTTGCAGGAACATTCAACATTCCGAAAGATGTGTATTTTTCACAATGTGTTCATTTAAAAATACTAGATGATAATTCACGAATATGGGTTCCTTGTTCTGAATTCCCATTTCCAAACGATATGATTTTGAAAAATTGTGTCGAGACTGCATATTCAATTTTGAGAAATATGAAAATCATCAACTAGCTATTAACATAAAGTTTTAAGTATTTTTATAAATAATTTTGAAGTTCGAAAAAAGCGCTAAAATGTATGTACAATTTCGTAAACAGCGCCACTTTTCTAACCTAAAAGGCTTAATCGAAATTAGATCGTTTTCTTGCAAACAGGTATTGTTTACAAACTGATGCATATCCTTACACTTGTAACTAACTAACACTTGCCTTTGCGAAACTTTTGAGATTAATACAATGAATCTTAATACTTAGTTAAAGTATTAAAAGTGAACTATTTACATTTTTATTCAATTCATCGTAATAAAATTGTGAAAATGGCAAGTAGTAGTATAGAGATAGATCAGGATCTTGCAAAACGTTTATTGATAGAAGGTGGCACATTAGTTCTTCTAAATGTACCAACTGGAACTGATATTGGCATTGATATAAAGTCATGGAGTAGTGGTGAAAATTTTCGAGGAATAAAAATGATTCCACCTGGATTTCATTTCATTCATTATTGGTAAAAAAAATTATATATTAGCAAATTCAAAGATAAGTGGTAAATTCATGATTGACGTTAATATTTTACATATTTCTTTAGTGCCACAAATGAATATGAAGAGTCAGCACCCAGAGTTGGATTTTTCCATTACTTTAATACATCTGAATTTATTGTGAGACGATGGGATGAGCAACTAGAAGAAATTAGTCCTGAATGTATGTATATACATAAAGAAAATGATTTTAATACAATTATTGTATAAATTTAAAACATTAATGAAATATATTATCGAATATTTCTTTGCAATAGCTGCCCCTGAGCAAACTGTTCAACGATTAAAAGATAATTTAAAGGAACTTGACAGATATTTGGGCACATATCCATATGATATATGGAAACAATGGCAAGAGCTTACAAGCAAAATAAATAGTGCTCTTATAGAAAGATGTACTCCAGTATGTGGGTAAGTTCATATCTTGCATCATATTATACTTAAAGATTCCATTTCTTTTTTTTTTTTTGGAGTATAAAAACATAGCATTACGTACACCTTAATTAATTTTAGATTTGTTCGTTCTGCATTAGAATTAATCAATTACGATAATGCATCAAGACCGAAGGGTAGTGAAACAACTAAAAAGAGAAAAAGAGCTGGCCTTAGTGATGAAGAAAAAGAAAAAGATCTATTACCAGATCTGAAACCTAAACCAGGTACAGAACTTCGATTGTCTGAATTACCAGAAAAATTTTATCCCGATGATGCTACACCAGCTGAAATTACTAGGCATTCACTTGATACAAGTTATGCATTGGATTTAATGCTTAATAAATTAAAAGAGTAATTATTAGTTATATAATGTGTTATAGAAAATTAATCATCTATAGTATTCTAAATAGAATTTTTTTTATTCTTCCAGTCCAATGGAGATAATAGGAGAACTTCAATTATCATTTATTTGCTTTTTAGCTGGACAGAGTCTGGAAGCATTTGAACACTGGAAAGGTCTAGTATCACTGATTTGTAAAGCTGATTCGTTAATATCAGCACGGAGAGCTATATATGCTGAATTCATAAATGTACTTGAAATTCAATTATCGCATGTCCAAGAAGAATTTCTTTGTGACATTGTGGCCAGTAACAATTTTGTTTACCACAACTTGAGGAAATTATTTGCTAACATTGAATTTAGCAATGATGTTGATGATCGATTAAAGTCCTTAGCCATTAGGATGAAAGAAAGACTAACAGAAAAGTTTTTGTGGGATTTTAAGCACTTGCAGCGGGAGGAAGATGATGAGGCACCTGTAGTGGTGTCATTAAATTAATTAAATGAACTGCCCAATACTGTTAGGTTAATTGATAAGTAAATTTATAAAATTATCAATAATTTTTATTTAAGGAGGGTTTTGCATACATAAAAATTATAGAGAATTGTACAAAACTAAAATATATTACCTATACCTAAATACTTGCAAAAGCTCAAGAACGTTTTTTATTTTTTATTTATTTTTATTTGTTATATATTCTTATGAGAAGTCTGCATATTTTATTTTTCTGATTTCGATAATAAATATATTTGTACATTTTAAACATAAGCAGAAATCAATTAACCCTCCTGCACAGGAGTAATTATAATCTCGGAAGTAGATCCCATATGTAGTTATTGTATTTTGAAATTAGTAGAAAATACGGCTGCATTCAAACATTATAAAAACCTAGAAATGAAAATTTCTATCTATGCATAATTGTTCTGTAGTTCTTCAACCTTAATTTAAGCCATTATAAATATATCTAAATGAATTAGATCAAAAGTTATGAAGTAAAATGTGTGGACGAGTTAACTTGTCCTCCTGCGTATGATATCAGTCCTGTTTGAGCGAGTTAACTTGGTTGCATATGCAGGGGGGGTCAATGTTTAAAAATTATAGGTCACCAATCATTTAGACAAGTTAAGTACCCTTAAAATCAAAATTCATCATGATTTGATGTAAAATGACGGTTGGAGAAATTATAATAGTTTTAAATACTTCAGATAGTGATTAAATTTTAATCTTATTAGACAATTTATAATTTATTTATTATTTTACAAATATAAATACTTTATTTGAAATATTTTTCATTTAGAAACATGGAAGATTTATAAAAAATAGATCGAGCCTCCTGAAGCACCCGTGGAATATGATCCTTAATGTAAGACTCCTTAATATTTAAAATAACATTTTATATCTAAGAGCAGTTTATTAATGAATAATTTGTTTTAAAAAAGTTAATTACAGTAATTTTGAAAATATATTTATTAAATATAAAAAAAAAAATGTTTCCGCCCGGGATCGAACCGGGGACCTTCCGCGTGTTAGGCGGATGTGATAACCACTACACCACGGAAACGCTTGAATTTTATTTCTTAATACATTCATTTCAGGTCATCTTTTTTCACGCATGCATACAAAAAATATTATCTGCAGTCATGCAATTAATATATGTAGGTTCAAGTCCCGGCAAGGTCAAGATTTTTTTTTTATAATAATTAATTATTTAATGCAAACAATAACTAATATAATGGCAGAGTTTTTTTTCGTAAAGATAAATTAAAAATAATCCGCTGGATTTTCCTCTAGAATCCAGTTGGTATTTTGGGACTTTTTTGTGCTGGTAATATTGTTGGATTAATTAGTATAATGCAGTTTTTTAACCTGGTACTGTTGACTTACCATTTAGGAGGTGCTGCACTGCTGACAGTTAGACGGCTGCAGTCCCGAAAACTTTTCAATGATATTTATACACTATATGTTATTTCTCTATTTTTGAAAACATTAATTTATTGTACTCTACATATAACTATATAGTGATATCACGCCTTTAGGTACACCTGGTTTGCGCACGAAAATTCGTGCTTTGCGTACTGATAGTTAAAAACAAGTTTATTTCACACGTGAATAATAAAATCGACTACATATACATATATTATTTTCATGAAAATCTTTTTATAAAACATGAAAAAAATCTTTCTCGCATTGAAAATAATTAATGCGCCTCTTTTAACGATTGGTCGGGTACCTAATTTTGCGCAACTAAACTTGTTGGAAATTACTATTTTTTATTATTTTACAGAATAAAGACGTAAACGTACAGCTGATGAATGTATAGTTAATGCACTTAGCTGTTACATGGTACATTATTCTGAACCATATTCATCAAGATTTTCATCGTAAATAATTGAGTTTCCCATAGATGCGTCAACGTGTACCCCGCACTCCCTTACTTTTATAAAGCAGTTTCGTTTAGACTTTCTTATTCTATTTATTGCGGTAAGAATAAAAAGTGAAAAGTTTTTCTGTAACATCAGTGTTGTTTTTTTATTTTGTTATATTTATTTTTAACTATTCCATTATTTTTTGTTCCGTAAATTTTATAAATCAACACCAATTTCTCACTGGTCTTAAAAGAATGTCTTCGTATATTAATTACAGTCAAAAACCATTATGGGAATTCTCGTTCATATTTGTTGTTATTAGATGCATCTTCTGTTAGGTGCGTCGCGCACATTTGTAACAACTAAAAAAATATGGCAATGATTGGAATTAATGCATTAAATAAAAAATGTTAAATATTTAAATATTTCACCTGGTTCGTCAGCTTTCTTGCATTTATTGTAACAGTCAAGCGCGGAAGGGTTGTTATAAAGTCTATTGTCTGACCCACAAATTGGATGATATTCTCTTGTGGTGTCACAATCGCAAAGACTATCGACTTTGAATATTGGTTGATGCGGCTCTAAAGGCTCCACTCCTGCTGTGCCTGTCGGTGATGCGTTTACAGTTGCGATTGTCAAACACGCAAAAAGTACTAAACATTCAAATAAGCATTCTATTAAAATGGAATCAGGGTATAGAGGAAATTCTTTTCATGCAGATAGTTTAAACCTAACCTTTTTAATTAGAAGCATATATTATAATAATAAAAATAAATAATATAACACGATTTTATTTTCAGACATTTATATTTATTGGTTGAAAATTTTTTTTATATTCTGATTCTGTCAATCTAAGTATGTTTGTTATTAAGTATGTTTTTTATAGTCATCCAAAGAAAATGATGCAGTATTAGTATAAAAATAAAATTTAACCATGCTAAGAATATCTATGCAAGAAAACACAGTTATCAAAACACAATTATTAAGACATCATCAACTGATAAGCTTGATTTTAAAAATATTCTACAAATAATTGAAGTTTATCAAGATCGAACTGTCCCGAATGCATATATTTAAAGTAAGAAAAAAATTAACTACAGTAATTTTGGAAATATATTTATTAAATACAGATGCATAGATTAATGTTACCGAAAGGTACCTATTTTATAGCAAGTTTCAATGCAAGTAATTTGATTATTTTACCTACTGACAAAAAGAACGTTGACTTTGAGTTTAAAAATAATGAAAATATAATTGAGCATCAAGGCTTTAACTTATACTTAAATACATTCCCGATGACTTACTTAACTTACTTACTTAAATTTATTCAAAACTCATGAATAAAAGCAAATAACAGCATTATTATTTATATGATTCTTGAGGTACTAATTCATCAGCTGGATACAAATAATATACTAAAAAATTTTAAAAAGAAATATACCTTGCATTTCACATGCTTAATGTATAATATAAAGTAAATGTGCATTATTTTACTACTTGATGAATTGGTCATGAATATTTCTACATGAGAAGACTTTTTTATCTTTAGTATCGACTACTATAGTTGAAAAGGTAGTATAATTGCAATATGTGAGTCGAACAAGAAAAATGGTAAAAAGAAAAAGAAGTATCACTTCTTCAGATTATGAGACAGACAGCAGCTTGGATAAGAGAGTTTGGTGCTTGATTACCTTATAAAAAAGAGGTGACCGGAGAAAATAGAGTCAAAATAAAACTAATGTGATTGGTTATAAATTGATTATTGTAAAATAAGTATTGATGCGTAAATTTAGTATTAATATAGCATAAATATAGTTAAACATTTTCATTGAACAATTAAAAGATGAAAGCAATATAATAGTACAAAATAATATATTTAATTTTCTTATTATATTTTAATTTCAATTTTTTTTAGAAGTACATATTAAATAGTTTCTTACCAACAATAAAAACTTTGAGTTTCAACATTTTCAACTAACGTAGTCTTCTGTTGTCGATGGTTTACTTAAAATATAAAAAACAAGCGAATAAATACACTATTTATATGATTTTACAATGGACGTTATCGTATCTCAAGTCACGTTACTTCCAAATGTAATACTTATACTAATTGTATTTATGAATTTTTTTTTATTACTTTTTTGCATTCTGTATAAACTATTTTATTACTCTTTTCCGTTTCATAATCCATATTTTTTATTTAAGTTTTATTAAATCTGCGTGTCTGCGTAAAATTTCAAACTGAGTCGTACGTTAAATGTATGAGGTAATTAACTTCGGAAATCGTACTTTAAGTATAAAAATGTAAAATTTATGACCACATCGTGTTTTAAACAAGTTTAAGAGAGAAAAAATTTATGACTCAGACCTCCTCAGTCCACCTCACCGCCCCTCAATTCCATCCGCATTCCCCTTAAACACCAACAATTCCTTTGAATACCAAATATTACGAGCACTAAATCATTGATATAATAGGTTTGAGAAGTTCGATGAGCTTGAATATTCACCCTTGTGTTTGCCAATAGTAACACTTCGAACTACTTTCGTATGCCAGAGTCAAATTATTGTGGTCGAGTGAAAGGTATTAGTAAAAAAATTTAAGGGGAAAGTTAAACCCTGATCAGGTATAAATGTAAATAAAATAAATTCTATTAGATTAAAATTTGATAATAAAAAAAGTTTTAAGCGCATTTTGTAAAAAAAAGCTTTTGAAGTAATTTGCATAAAAACTCAATGTGATTGAACTTAGAATGTTTATTACTAACACAACGCGGAAAAATAATAGGTTACAGTATAATATGTACTATAATATAATATTCATGATGTGTAATTGTAACTATATATAAATGTAGCACTATCATATTCACAAGAAAAATTTTAATGTTTTAAAAATTTTATTTTGCTTAACATACAGTAAATAGTACACATAGTAAGTTTTTATAAATGATGCTTTTGTCATTAAAATTGTTGCAAACAAATATTCATATTTTTATAGAAGATAAATTCGTTACAAAATCGAAACGGTAGGAAATAATTTTATGTTAATTTGTTTATCATAAATATATGATTTCATAAACATATAAATATTCAATTTCAGCTTAGTTATATTTATATAATTAAAATATTATCATAATTAAAAAATGCATGCTTACAATAAGAAATCGAAACACATAAAATTAATAGCACAATAGTTTTTTTTTTAAATTATCCAATTAGTAAAATTTGATGTAGAAAATTCGAGTGAGTTGTAGAAACCTTCTTCTTTTTAGAGGGTGCTGCAAATAAAAGTTTAAATGGTGAAATTTATAGGGTGCATCTTTCATTTTACAGACATTGTATGCGTAATTATTTTTATCTTAACAAACGTACGGGATGGTGAATCATGCGACGTAGAAGGTTGATCGAAAGGTTTCGGTTTCGATGGCTTTTTCTGCCCATTTGGTTGTGTAGAAATTTTCACTAGACATGTACCCACCACCGTTTGAGGCTCCTTCAAAACACATATTCTTCTTTTATATTTTATTCCCTAATCTATTTACTCAATCATTACAAATTATTAATTAAATTAATCAATATCATTGTTTTTAAATTTATAGAATAAATTGCTTGACTTTTAATCTATTAATTATTTTTTTTTAATACACAGTAACTTATTAAAAAGAGTAAAAGAAAAATAAGTACAGTATTACATATTTGGATTGATAAAATTTTGCTGTTTGTAGTTCTTTAATAAAAAATAAATTTAATAAGTATGAGTTATTTTAGTTTCAAAATTGTCAGAAGCAAAGAATGGGTCCATTATTGTTGAACGTTTTTGACGCTAAAAGAAATAAACAGATGTATTTTATTAAATTTTCTGGAACTTATTTTTAAATCTTTAAATTTTATTTTGATAGTAATATTAACCTTTAGACCGCCAGTTTGGTCCTGATCGGGGCCGAATGAAGTCTCAGAAACTATATGCAATACTTATATGTATATACAAATTTAAATATTATACACAAATATTAAAAAAAAAACAAGGATACAGTAGTGCATTTATAATTACATAAAATGTTGGCGGTCTAAATGTTAAAATAAAATGGAAGTTATCAACTTACAGTAGGGCGTTGAGGCCGATGTGGACCATGAGGTTTTGGTCGCTGTATTTTAAATATACAATATTAAATTATAAAATCAATAAATTTTCTTTTAGTTATTGCCATTGATATAATCTATTCAGAAATTTACCGGATGAGTTTGGACATCGGACTCAGGCTTTTGTCGATTTCGAACACCGGCTATTGTGGATATCAACACACTTAGTATTAAAAAATAAATAACATATCTCATCGTTTTTATTTTGAAAATAATCACTCAGTTATACAAAAAAAATCTCTATGTAGATTGAATAATTGTAGAATAAATTTTACAATGATATTTGAGAAATGGTAATAATGACACTTTCAGCTATCGGTAGTTTTCAAGGAACTATTGGTTTCTCTAACGTCAGCTTCGTTTTATATCCTCTCCAATCCGATGTTACCGTTTTACTTTTCAATATGTCGCTGATGTAAAATTAATGTAATGTGAACTTGTTCTAGCTGTACTTCCTTATAATTATCGTTAATTATATATTCATGCAAAATTTATTTTATGTTTGCTAATTTACATGACTTGCGGGATACAGTTTTATATACTATTTGATTTTTATATTTATTACGCATGTTCCTCTTTTTAATGAATATGCTTGATAGATCAATTAGTGTTGCACCTTTTCTCTTCTAATTTAATCTTACGTGATCATTTTACTATTTTATAATGATTTCTCTTAAAGATTTTGAGAACACTGTTAATTAAAGTGAAAGTTTTCCAATACTTTAACATTAATATATCTGGCAAATAAAAATAAAACGAAAAATGCATTTATTAGTTTTTATACTTGAGATAATGTATTATTGTTTAATATATATTACTTTATGTTACTCGTTAAAGGAGGATGTCTAGGATACAGGAAATTGTGCCCCTCACGGGAAACTTTAGTTAATTGTACGATTGTATATATTAAAATATAAGAAACATTATCTAAAAAGAATTAGCTGTCTAGACCAAAGGGAAACTGAGATATGCCTTACTAAAGTTTGAAAATTAACATAGATTGTATATCTTTAGACATAAGATTAGTAGAAGAGTTCTGAGTACAGTTAGGTATCAATATCTATAGATATACTACCAATGCTAATTTTCAAACTTTAGCAAGGCATATCTCTGTTTCCCTTTGGTCTAGACAGCTAATTCTTTATGGAAAATGTTTCTTATTTTTTAATCTATACAATCATACAGTTAACTAAAATTTCTCGCGAGGGGCACAATTTCTATTAATATAATTACCTATATCCATGGGCATCCTCCTCTACTTGATATTACCTCATAATTTTTTATACTTTTATAAATTCATTATACTTAAAATTGTATGTACGCAAATAATTATTATACTATAGTTACATATATTTAAACATTATATATATATATTATTGCATCATATTTACATGCCTTCGATTGGCATTAAATTTTGTAATAATAAATTTGTTAATGAATTTGAACTAAGTTTAAAAAAAATTGTACAATTATACGTAAATAAAAATATGTCTGGATTATTATAAATTTGGTGATTATTATACCCAGAAAAAAAGAAATCGGGAATGTAGGTAATTAAATAGAGTAATCCACTATGAGTATAGTGGAATAAATAACGACAACGTTGAAGTGATAGAAAAAGAAAAAAAATAATTAAATGTAATATTAAAATAAATTGTTTATAATTACTTACATAATCTTATATTTTATTCAATTAAAGCATTCGGTACATAATTTTCTTGAACTGATTACTCAGCGACACTTTCTCTAAATCGTTGTTCAAATAAGCCATTAAGTCTCTCCACGGGTGCAATACAAACTACAACCAATAGCTGAACGAAAAAGAATGGATAACGAGCGACCAACCGCTGCATATATGCAGACAACATTCTTAACAAGATTTAAAAATTAATTCTTAATAAGAGCCCACCCGTAGCCATAGTACAGTTTCCAGTATAATCAATCCCCGGTAGAAATTTAAATATTGAAAATGGTCAGGAAAGTAGTAAATGGGGTAGGACAAATGGCTATTTCTTTCCTTGCAATGAAACGTTTTTTCACATATTATTTAAGTATTTAATGGAATGGACACAGATGGTATCTATTCCCAAAATTTAAAAATTGATATTTCTACTGTAATTGTATTTGAAATATGAAACAATATATTGAAATTATCATTAGTTTAGAAATTTCTTACATCTCAGCTTTTGTTTTAGATGCGTTTATAATACTCTGTAAATTAAAATTGTAATTTTTATTCGTTGACGGAGATTCTGTCTCTCTCACGCATAAATATGACATTGCCATTTTTTATAAGTAGCTAGGAATTAGGTAAAGTTTCGTCTATAATTAAGGTATTTTTTTCAAAAATTGATCACGTTCTTAAATAAATCAAGGCAGATTTAAATAATGAACTTAACAAGTTACTTATGCATCTAAAACCAGTGTGTCTATATTGCAATTTCATAAATTAAGGTTTTTAATAAATATATTACATTACAAGCTCAAAAACAACAGTAAATCTGAGTTTAAAATTTCAAGGCTAGGTATTGAGCCAATTTCACTCCATTAATGGGTACCCGAATAATGGGAGAAAAAGCGTTTCATCACAATGAAAAAAGTGGTCCATTTTTTACCCATTTCTAGATACGCTAGCCATTTCCTAGTCATTAAATGGATGTGATTTTCCCCAGGGACGCGATCTCGTTGTTCATCTGGTTCTCGACGCACTTGTCAACGGTATCGTTGTTCAATTCGGTGGTCGGCGTTTTGTCGATGCAGCTCCTTGTGACATTAAATAGTTCTTTCAGCTTTGACTCGTTCGACTTTCCGTCTTTGCCCTTGCTCCAGGTCGCCACTTGCACCATCTGCAGATAATTCAACGGATTGTTGTTGAGATTTAGAATTCGGAGACTGGCCGGTAGACCGAGAATGAAAGTGGGTGGGAGGTTGACGAGATCGTTGCCGCGAAGATCCAGATTGATCAAAGCTGGCAGGAGCTTTAGGAATTCCACTTCGATGCTTTCGATGCGGTTATTCGCGAGGTTCAATTCGAGTAGTTTTGGTGTGTCCTTGAACCATGCGGACTTGACGGTGCTCAGCTCGTTTCTCGGCAGTATGAGACCCTTCAACTCTTTCAATCCTGAATGCGTATATCACATTTTAGAAAAGTTTATGACATGTGTGCTCCATAGAAAATAAGACAACTGTATTAAGAGCATATGGATTTTATCTAATACAATGTCCGATATGAGCTTAAATTTGTATATGAATAATCACGAAGACTTTAATTTATAATATCAAGAAATATAAATTCAATCAACGTTACTGAGACATTAACTGCGAAACATTTTGAAACGCAGTAACCGTAGATTAAGAGCTGAAGGAGTGTAAAATGACTAGCAACAGGTTGAGCCTCAATGCGCATGAATTAAATAGTTATTTTTCAAACGCAGTATAGATAATTGTATTATATAATTTTAGATCGTTTAAAACTGTAAAACCCTATAAAACTCTGCCCAAGAAGCAAGAAAAAGCCTGTATACTTTTAATTTTGTAAAAAAAAGCATGTGTTAAAAATACGTGAAATTAATTGAAGAAGCGGATATACCTTTGAAAGCCTCATCATCGATATCCATGAGTTTGCTGCTCCAGATTTCGATCTTTATAAGTTTCTTGGCGAGCCGAGCGAAGCTGTTAGACTTGAGCTTATCGATCTTGGACATGGAGAACCAGACCTGGGTTGTGTTGTTCTCGGGCGCCATCTGCAAATCGTAGACCCAGTCGACCGACTGTACACACACGAAAATCGAGTAATTGCCCGGCTGCTGCAGTAACTCGGCATTCTCCTGCGATCTGGGCGGATTCTTGCGGTAGCAGAAGGCATCGGACACGGAGCTCAACGCCAGCAGCACGAGGCAGAAACTGGCGGTCCCTAAAGTTTTCCCGATCATTCTGAAGCGCACTGAGCTCGCGCCGCTGGTACCCCGACGTTTTATACAAGGGGGGGTTTATGCGTTACCATTATAGTTTAGCCCCACAGAGCTTTTAGAGCGAGTGCGAGTTGTCCATAGTGCGTGTGTGAGTGTATGCAAGCCAGGCCACTTTACGGGGTAATTTGAGCTCGTTGACGTGATGCTCTTCTCTCTATCTACGATGCAATCGTCTCTCTCTCTCTCTCTCTCGCTCTCTCGCTCTATCTATCTATCTCTCTCTCTCTCTCTCTCTCTCTAGCGCTACATAAGCTCTGGACGATCAAGGAGATCCTCTCTGTAAGCGTGTTCAATCAGTGCAGCTGCACAGCGTGGAAAATCCTTTGCTTTGCTTTTTATTGATGTATTTGATTGAATCAAGGTGGATCTGCTGCACGGTGCGCTGCAGATTCTTGCCCCGCGAATCGTCGATGCGTCGAAGGTGCGAGATCTAGAGCGCTGATGGTTAGATATTACGGGAGTCTATTATCTCATTATGCGACCGCTTATGTGGATCGTTCGACACAATCGACGCGGATATTTACCCTGTTGAAAGCTGAGTGCTCGGCCAAGGTCCATGCTGAGATTTTCCTTTTATTGACGTTCACTCATCACTTTTATCGATCTTTTTCTTGTTATATGATCTTGAATTTTTGTCCGCTGACTAGGTTTCTGATGGATTCTCGCAGTTATTGCACGCTATTCGAGTTAATCTTGAAAGTGCACTGGAGTATATGAATATGATGGATTATCAGAACATTTCAAAATGTGAAGCTATTAGGACGAGTCATGGTCATTAATTCTATTTCAATTTTTATGCACTAGATTAATTTATAATTTGCAGCAAGTGTATTTTCTGGTTAGAAAGAATTCAAAATAGTTTAGAAGGCGTACGAATAAATACTTGACAATGAACGATCTTGATCGAATTGATTGTACGAAAAAATAGTTTAATATACGGAAAGGAATAAAAACCATGAAAGCAGCTCGTTCTTTACCATTTTAAATACTATAATACGCAGAACAAGCGAGAAATAGGAATCAATTAAGAGCTGAATAATAAGGAGTTGAATGATAATATTAATAATCGGCAAAGATTTAAAAATAATTTAAACATAACTTTATTCATGTTTCATATAGCTGGGCTACAATATTTTTTGTTATATTTCAAAGCTCATTTTCATCATTTATGTTACAGTCGTGTACAATTTTACAGATCGTTCGATCATTCAATCGACAAGAGACATCGGGCGTGTTTGATTTGCTTCGAGGGTTGGTTTTTCGCCTTCCAGTATCTTGGGCGATTCGATGGCTTTCGCAAGCTTGGCTTTCACGCAGTCATCGAGTTGCTTGGCGTCCTCCTTTTTCTCAATAGTGTTCTGGCAATCCTTGACGACTCTGGCGGTCTCGCGAATACCGTCGATCGAGGCATATGAATTTTGGACGATGCTCGGGTTTAGATTCGAGTAGTCGATTATCTTGACACCCTGGGCCCACTCGTAGGGGTTCGATTGCAGGCCTACCTTCTTAAGTTTTGGCCACTTGGTCTTCATCGCCTCGACGTCGAACTGCGTCAGTTGGTTTTCTGAGATTTGGAACTCCTGAATCATGGGGGTGAGGCTGAAGATCGCTGGATCGAAATTACGGATCTTGTTACCGCTCAGATCCAGGCTCTCTAATTTAAGGGGAATAGAACAAAAATTCATTAAAATATATTCTCATGCATTTCTTTATAGGACTGACCTAATATATTTAACGAAATGTTACATTCGCATCGCGAGTTTTATAGGTTTTGAGCAATAATTTTTGTCGATTCGATTTACCTAGCTTAGCCAAATCCTTGAACCATTGCTGTTTGACATCGATAAGCAGATTCCTGCGCAGAATAAGTGCCTTGAGCTCGGTAAGACCGTGGAACGCATCCTCCGCTATGTCCTCGAGGCCACAGTGCACGATGCTAATGCCCAGAGTCTTTGTGCCGAGCTTTTCGAAGTTTTTTTTCTCGATCATTTTCACTTTGCTGTCCCTAAAGACTACATTAACGAGTTTCGTGATGTTGGGTAGTAGGACGAGATCCTTCGCGAAGTCCTGACTGCGCACGCAAGTGTAAACATCGTGTTCACCGGGAGTTGTTACGCCGCGCTCCAAGAAACAAGCTGCTTCCACGTTATTGACGATACTGGATGACAGCGTCAATGCGAAGATCAGTGCTGCTTATAGAGAAATGTTAATTAGCTAAATTGACATGTTCGTGATTTTTAAAAATCGCCATAGATGCATGCATTTGTTTAATTCTCGTTTGGCGATTTTTTGGGAAAAATATCTTCATCCCCATTTCTATATGAATTATTGTAGCAATACATTATTTAACAAATTCAAATCATGCAATGACTATTGGAAGATATTTTTTTGTAATAAATGTATTTAGAATGAATTTTCATAATTTTATTAATTGAATCTCTATTCGGTGAATGAGGCATGGAGTTAATAAATATAGATATGCATTTACAAACGATTATTGCCAGATCGTTATTGACATGCATTTGTTGAGATCGTGTTTTTTTGGAAATAACTGAATTCAATAGCATAATTATTCCGAATAAGAAGAGCGCTACTTTTCGAATATATATTTTACCTGGGAACACAGCCGGTGCACGAGACATCGTTTTTTAGGTGTGCGCTGTTCGGGTTTAGCACCGCTACTGCTGTTATGGTCACTGACAAGCTCGAATATTGCCGCTGTCAATTTATAGGTCGAACGAGGTATGAAAAGAGGATCATAGTCGACGGTGCGCTTTATGACGTGCATCTGATCGCCCTATGATGGCCAACGAAGAGAGCGCTAATATAGGTATATATGCGCCGTCAGGGACGTTGCAGAACTATAGCCCCACTGATACGATATCGTATTTGCTTTATTTAGAAGGGTTTCGAAAACGTTGTCGAGACTATTCCTTCGTTGCTCACCCTATTTGTTAGCTTGAAATTTCTCGTGATAGATTCCAGTAAATCGATTAAAACTTATGTACACTCTTATGATAAATTACACGAGGTCTTCGAAAATCGTCGAGCTTTACATCCGTGAATATTGTATGAAACCTAATTAGTAAATTGAATCTACAAGCGACTTTTGAAAGCACTTTGCATCGAAATGGTATTTATGCAAACATAGAGGTGATTCTTAAATTGTTCGTTTTAAAAATACATTCTCGTAACAAGGTTAAAATTTATGTTTCTCTTTTATCCGTGAAAAATATATCATTTTCAACATTTTTAATTAATTTATGTTCTTTGTTTCATAGCACAGGTTACACTTAGATACTTTTGTGACTATGCTTTTTTTTAAATAAATATATATTTAATAAAATTAATAAAAACTTTTGCTTCGTTAAATGCTCAGGGTTTAAGACAATTTTTGTTAAGTATAGTTTATTGTAGAATTCTAATTTTTTAATTAAACTATGCATTCATTACTTATACGTGCTTCAAACATAATAGTGCTTTGCCTTCTTTTTGAATAAGAAAAGATTCATCTAATTTCATCTCAGCACCAAAAAAAGTCTCTAACTTTTTATAGAAAGTCACAGAAAAATAATGTTTAAGTGCCTAAAACCGTAATTCTAGATTATACGACATTATATTTATTTATAACATGTTATATTACCTTTTTTTATTGTAATACCACTAATTTAATAATATCCATCAGTACATCTTCACGGACAATCGACTTGAATCCATCGGTTTGAATAACACTTTGTATATGCGTTTTCGTAAAACTCAATGCTCGATTTTTCAGATAATCGATGTTGTACCGATCGGCGATGACGAGTATGTCGATCACATTATCCACCGACATAGCGTTATTCAGAACCTTAGCACAGATTTCTTTTAATCCCTCAATCTCATATTTCTCAGCTGCTGTCACCAGTCCACTTGCAACGCTCTCGATGTCCTCCACCTTAGCCGTGTAAATAAATCTCAGCATCTCCTTGAGCACATCATAGTCCAAGTCAGTAATCTGTACGGTATTCAATATTTTCTCCTGCATGTCGTGCTGGAACATGGCCCAGAATATCGGACTCTTGGCAGCCAGTATATTTTTGTGGGCATTGAGTGTTTTGCCGCCGGAGGCGATCAGTGTTACATCGCTGAATCTCTCTTCGAGAAAAAGCTTCTCAAAATTACTGACGAACGTCTTCGTGTCCGTGAGATTACACATCTGCGCATTACTATCGTCGCTGGCGATGTTCGCGTAGCCCAAGATTACGCTAATGTCGCATTGGAACGTCACGGTATCCCCTTTCAAAAGCTCGCTGGCTTCGTCCTTGAGGGTACTTTTTGCGATAAAAGATGGAAAACCCCAGCAGGTGTAGTTCTTATTGTACTGACAGTCTTCCTTATCTTCTACGAATTTTTCACCTCTATTATTTAGTAACGAAAGCGCGTACCTTCCATCAATTTTTTGCTCGACGCTGGTCTTGCGATAGAGGTACAAAGAAAGATACTCCTTAAAGGTTTCGTTGATTCCACTGATATAGAGTTTTAAACACCATTTCGGCTCTTCATCCGCTAATATCGCGAAGCACGGCGATTCCAATTCTTCTCCACTTTTTTTGTTCAAATAGCTGAAATTGGTTATTGTCCAGGTGTAAGTGCACTTGCTCACTTTAACTTGCGTTAGACCCCACTTGCCTGCATGTTGCTGCATACTATCTGTTTAATTAAAGACTAAATCAAATGGTGCTATATAATTCAGAACTAAGTTCTTACGATACTCGCCGCCTCGCTCGCCGCTTAATGCCTCACCTGCCGCTACATATGAATTGAACTTTTAAATTAGATGCTAATGTGTGGGCATTGTATTTTCAAATGCATATTTATATTTACCCCTTGTGACCCAGTAAGCTTCATATTATTCTGTCACTAAATGCAGGAAATGCTGCATGTGATAAAGAATAGCAAGTAAATGATTTTAAATGAATTCTACGCGAGCTATACGATATAGAAAATAAAAATACTGATTTATCGTGAAAAGTATTGATAAGGTAGGCTATGATAGGTTTTAGGTAGACTTGAGTAGAGTCAATACTGTTTCAGAGATTAAAACTTGTATTGTATTATATTAAATTTTCCAGTTATATTAATTGTAATATATTTCTTAATTAACAGCCTTTATCCCGCGTAAGCCTTATATGCCGAAAATAAACTAACTCAATACTTAGTCCAATACTTACAGAGTCAGAATATTTGCATAGAATAAATATTTTGATTTTACGTACTTCACTTTAAGACATAATACAATCTCGAACGTTATACATTTTTTCCATTTCGACAACTTATAATATTAACATTAAATATTTTTCATTTATATTATTTGTAATGATAAAATGGAATAACGCATGCATAAAACGATACATAAAATCTGACGGGAAATTCACTTTACGATAAGTCTTTCGTTTGTATTCTAATTGGCTTCTTTCAAAATAAAGTGAATGCAATCGTTTAATGAAATAAGTGTTTTATAAATTGCATCGTCACGAACAATGATTGAGATTCAAAATATCTTTATTCACAAGCTGTGTATATATCTCAGTGTCAGTGCACGATATTTTATCTTTTTAATGCTTTGGATGCAGATATAATATTCACTTTTGTATTTGGACATCGGTTGCGGTTTAACTGCTACTCCTATTTACTTAAAAAAAACCTCATTGTGCAAATTAGTTATAATGTATAATAAATATTTATCATATAAATATATATAGCATTTATAAATTATAAATATAATAATATATAAATAATATAACTGGAAATTAATTGTGTTATGTACGTATGATAAAACGTTTAGAATATTAGGTAAAAAATTTGACTAGATATACGTTGTGATCTTTTATTTATTCAAATAAACAGCAATGTATAACATTAAAATTAAAAGTACTTTATTTTTATTCTATTAAAATTTGTTTTAATGTATGGGCAACATTTATAGTGTTTCCTTCATACAAAAATGTAATAAACATTCCCACGTACCGCACCAACTTTAAAGTTCTTATTGGTTAATTTAAAAACTCCAGGTACGCAAATCTCAACGTTATTAACTAGAAAGACGATAACTAATTACAATAAAAAAGTATCAATAAGCCACGTTTAAAAATATAATAAAAGACACGCTTACAATTTGTATAAATTTGCATCTCGGAAAAGTGCACGAAATAAAAGTAAAGCGGCACCACGCGTATAAAATAGACAATATATAATCACGGATTCTTCTTAGCGGACTTGTACAGTCGGTATACTAGTCATTGGGCCGGCTGGGCTTGAACTGCCGTCTCCAGGGCCTTGTTCTCCTCGCTCAGCAGCGTCACTTTCTCCTCGTACTTTCCCCTGAGATCCTGGAAAAGCTGCAGCTGCGTCTGGTACTCCTTTTTCAGGTCGGCGTTCAGGCGCACCGCCGCGTCCATCTTGTTGAGCATCGCGTTGTGCCTGTCGCGCTCCGCGGTGATCTTCGACTCCATCTTGTCAACGTCCTCCTGCAGGTGCTTCACCTCCATGTTGCGAATGTTCAGCATGTCCTTGGTGATGGAGATCACCTCCTTCAGCGAGCTCACCTGCTTGCTCAGCGCTGAGATTTGGTTCTCTTGGTTGGTCACGCGACGCTCGCGATCGTCGAGCGCGAGTTTGGTCTGCGACAGGGTGGATTTTAGATTCTCGAGCTGACGACGCAGGTTGTCGTCTTCGGATGCGCTGAGTGAGCCGTTGGTCAGAGCTTTTTGTGACAATTCCAGGACGGACAGCTTGCGCTCGGTCTCTTCGAGCTTCTTGCGAAAGTCGTCCCGTTCCGTCGTTGTTCTCTGTAGTCACATAGAAAATTCTGACATTAGGTATTAACTTTTGAAGCAACATCTTCGAAAAAATACTAAAAAATACTAAAGGTAAACTGGAGTAAATAATAATGTAATAAGCTTTAATAATCTACATTTTGATTAATTCACATCTAGTTACGCGTTTTGTATTAATTAATCTCTACATCGATAATAATTCAAGAAAGTTTTAGAATGATAATAACAATATTTTAAAAATCCCGTTCTGACCTTTCATTAAAACAGGTAAGTATATTTTTGTTATTTATAAGTATAGTTAAAATTAAAATTCATCAAAAATATTTGTAAAGATTTTTTTGTAACAAAAGGATTTTCAAATGTAATTATTTAACGTCATACCTTAACCGTAAATTAATAGCATTATAACAAAATAATCCATATAAGAGCTTATACAGATGTCACTATGAAACTAATTTTTACGAGACTCTTATAGGGGTACTGCTTTTAATGCATAGCGTAATGTTCTAGTTTATTTTAGAAATATCAAAAAGACTTATTTTGTTATGATTCTATAAATATAGACTTGCTTACAGTATATAGCACGTCTAGATGTGTCATTCTTATATTTAGTCAGCTTGAATTCTCTATAGCAATAGATATTTGTAAAACAACTGTCTAGTAATTTTACAATAAATTTAAATACAGCAGCTTTTTAGTATTAATAAGTAAAATGCAGCTCATACTCACAGCTACTTCTTCTTGCAATAGTAAAACTGTATTGGAATCATTATTGTTAGCTTCTACAGCTTCCTTCGTATTAGCATTGTCATCCTAAAATATTGTTATAAATTATTACCTCTTACTGACATTTTTAAACGTATTATTATATTTAAATAAGTGACAATAAATTCAGATCGTTATTTATGGATATATTATAAGATAGGTTTCCACTTCATTTATTAGTCATTCATTTATTCAGCAATTGTTTAAGTTATAATTATTACCTTTTCTATCTGCGGATTATCACCACCAGCGGCCTGTGCTATTTGGCAAACTGCTGGTTCAATTGGCGCTTCCACATGATTTGGTGCTACTGCTGGCCCAACATTTTCTGGTAAACCATTTCTCACTTCATTACAATCTCCTCTCGCATAGTCACACTGGTTTGCTTGAGGTTCCGACATTCTAGCTTACTTTAGGAAATAAATGTTAAAGATAAATAATACATAATTGTTATTACTCTCGAAGTTTGGCGCAAAACTATTTATTATGCACTACCAAATGTTTTCCCTCTGAGTCATGCCAGTTTTATATTTTACTTATAGATATTTTTATGAAAATTACTTATGGCTAAGTTTTAAAATAATGTTTCCGAAAATCGAAAAACTAAGTACCTAATCGTAATTCTACTTAAAAATAATATACGTACACTGTAAAATAAACAGTTTTTAATTAATGAAATTCACAACACAGTAGAACGTTATTCTCCGTGAAAGCAAAGTAGAACTGAAATCCCTTTACGCATCAGCATGCAGGCGTGATCTAAACTAACGAGAAATACGTTTTATTTTTGGACATCTCCGGTCACTCTATTTTCGAACGTTTCTGCCTACTTGCCTGCTGCCTGCCATATAAGAAATTAAGAATATTTTAGAAAAACTAATGGCCATACAATTACGATTTCTTTCGTATAAATTAATCGGAATAAATAGCTTTAAACTCGAGCTTTATAATTCTCGATAAAAATGAACGTAGCGGCTAAGAAATAAGAATATAGCTGTTCAAATATTTAAATTGCCCGCGTTTTCTCAAGCTTGAGCACGTGCTTAATATCATAATCATCTATAGGTATATATATATATATATTATACCTACACCTATATATATATAATGATGGTACTTGCGTATTGAAAAAACAAAAAAGTTCTAAAAATTCACCAGTTTTCGATGCACGTTTTTTAACTTACAACATAATTATGTAAAATAATAACGTTTACAAAACTTTTTTAAATGCGGCTGTTAAATTACATTTTGAGATAACATTAAAGTGATAAGTCTATACGATAAATATTTCTTCGTTGACTCGAGTGGTTCTTCATCGTGTGTCTATTCACTCCGATTGACGTTGCGGCTTGCATTTTGCGAGCAAAGTAGTTGTATTTTGTTATTAGGTAAATATTAATAGTTTGCAAAGTTAGTGTGATCTATTTATTATTAAACTGTTGTAATGTCATAAAAATTGTGAGGAATCAAAAGTGTCGATCAGTAGTTCAGTCTATTTCGTCATCCTAACCTTAAATTTTCCAATGATAATTTTTACTTTATTCATGTTACTTGATTAAAATTTTAATTAACTAGTTTTAAATTAATATAATTTCAAGTATATAAAACTAATTTTGTATATTTTCATAAATCTTTGCTGATACTGTAGGAAGTTTAGTTCACAAGTATTTATTTATTTATAAAATTAAAATTTCAATTTCAACACTTCAATTTAATTTAATGTTAATCTTTAATTATATGTATTAAATTCCAATAGAAAATATACTTTAATATTCTATGATTGTATGTAATTTATATGTCGTTCAATTGATGTATTCACAACAAAATTTGTTTGCATTATTGTTAATGAATAAATACATAAATAATTATATAAGTAAAATAAAATTTGCTTTTTTGTATTACATAAAATTATTAGTAGTATTGCTGGTATAGTTTCATTTGTAGAAATCTGACAGATATATAACAATAATTCCTTTTTAGAATCTTTTTTCTTTATAATCTTGAATGACACTATGTAAATTTTAATTTATAACTATTATTAAGCTGTGAAATTTAAAACTAGCCATTTTATAAGAGTTGAAAATTTTTTAGTTTATTGTAGGAAATAAATAATTGATTCTATAATATTGATTTTTTATTTTATAGCATCAGTGCATTATGTTATGTAATAACTGAACTAATGAATATTAATACACTTTATCTTACAACAGAATACCAAAATGGAAGAATACGCCAGAGAACCATGCCCATGGAGGATAGTCGATGATTGTGGTGGGGCTTTCACAATGGGTGCGATAGGAGGAGCAGTGTTTCAAAGTATAAAAGGTTTTCGGAATGCACCCAGTGGTATGAACAAAAGGTTTTTGGGAAGTTTAATGGCTATCAAACAACGTTCACCAATAATTGCTGGAAATTTTGCAATTTGGGGAGGCATGTTCTCGACGGTCGATTGCACACTTGTTCACTTTAGGAAAAAGGAAGATCCATGGAATTCAATAATAAGTGGTGCAGCTACTGGAGGTATACTAGCAGCAAGAAATGGATTACCAGCAATGGCTGGTAGTGCACTTATTGGAGGAGTTTTGTTAGCATTAATTGAAGGAATTGGTATTCTTTTCACAAGACTTTCTGCTGAACAATTCAAACCACCTTCGCTTGTTGTTGACGACCCCTCGCAGCTTGGACCACCACAAGGCCATCCATCGTAAAATTAATGACACACTTTAGGTTTACTGTTCTAGATGAGATATTCAATTATTAAAAGTAATTGACAAACAAAAAATTTACTGCGATATCATCTTGTTCGCCTAAATGATAATGTGTATAGATTACCAAGTACTTAGGTTAAGAAAGAAAAATAATAACTGTTTTGTGTTAAAATGAGTTATTTTTAAATTTTCCTCCACAACTATCCTTTAAGAAGAAAGAACACTTAAAATTTTTTTAGTTATCTAAAAATAGCTTTATTTATATAAAAAAAAATTCATTAATAAATACTTTGTACAACTTTTAAAATTCAATCTTCCATTTCATCTTCATCCTCTTCACAACTTTGATACATTGGCACTGAAAGATCAAGTTCTTGATTTTCTGAGTCAACTACTTCTTTTTTCAAATTGATTGTCTCATTTTTTGCTGGGGCTGCATTTTTATTGATAGCATTTAAAATATGAAGCTGTTCAACCTGTAAAATTGATTAGTAAACATCTTTGAAAAGCAATATTTAGTTAATATAATTTATAGCATTTATTCTAAAATATTTAACAAAGATAATATCTATATATAATAGATACAATCATTAATTGATATACAAAGAATTATAAAATTTTCAAGTCCTAAAGTCTCAATAGCTCTCAATAAAAGACCTCCCAAATGCATGCATACAAGAGTTTTTGTTAATTTCTTATTGAAATTTAAGAATACAGTATCTCAGTTTTTTTTCTACCATTTATCGAATATTATTTATGTATTATATGGAAGAAAAAGAAAAATTTAAAAAAATATTAAATATTGAAAGAAAAAGAATCGACAAATTTATTTCTGATCATTCTCGATTATTTTATATTTTGAAAATTGTAGAAATATACTAAGATTTTAAAATAATAAATATTAATATTAATAGAAATAATTAATTTTTAAGTTCAAAAAATACATATTATTTACCTTCTTCTTGATAATAAATAATGATTTGACCATAAAATGAAGTCTGAACGCTATCTATGTAGTTTATTCTATTAATTCATAATTTAGTTGTTCTATACCTTAATCATTCCGAATTTAAATTCAGTTAAGAAGTACGTAAGTAAGAAGTTTAATGGATTGTAAATAATATTTCCATGCTATTCGTTATATATTAACTAGTTTAGGTTTTAAAAAGACCAAGTTTAAAGACAGACTCTTGAAAAGATATATAAATTACACGTACTTGCAAAGCATGAGCTTGTGCATTCAGCTTAGAAATAATTTGTTTAATGCATTCTTCTTCTAATTGAAGATCTTGCTGATAAATTAACAATTTTTCTACACTTTCTTTTTCGGTCATGATCACTGTGTTTACTGTTTGAAACGTAACAATTAATAATTTTATATTATGAAGTGAAATATGAATCGAAATCTCAAAGTTGTTTGTCAACAAACGTAAGGGTTGTAATTGCTACAAACTCCGTAGTCCTCAGAATGACAGAAATACAGAATAGTCGGGTCGAGAACTGGCCACTGGACAGTGCCGCATTCATAGATCAGAATACTCGCAGCAGGTACGTTTCTAACGTGTTACGTATAGCTGTGTGCTATCATGCGGTCAAGTCTGAAACTAAATTATCGACTGAACAGTTAAACACCTATATATATAACTAGAGATGGCCGATTCGCAGCAGATAAACTGAACATTCAATTCAACTATTGTAGAACAGCCCCTGCATGCGGCCCGATTCGAGCATTGCAAATTTGCAATGCACCGTCTCGCCTCTCGGTTTCTACTCGGCGGTCGGCGGATCTGACAAAATTCCTTCAGCCATTTTGATTTTAAATCAAAGCAAATTTTAATATACCTACTTCCTTTATGACAGCCTCAGAAAGCTATTTTAAAATTAAATTAAAAATTAAAATTAAAAGGGAATCATTTATTCTTAATAAATGTCTAACAATCCATAATTTTTATTCTATCGTATATTTCAAAAGAAAAGTAAATTTAAATAGAAAATCATATTTTATTATTGCTTTCAATATATCTATTTATAAAAAGAAAATCTTATATGCCTGCTATATATAATTGCTATCTAAGTTTGAATTTATTGCACTATATATGTATATATATATATATCCTAAAAAGAACAAGATTTAATATTTAAATATATACTTATACCTATTTGCAAAAGAGAGCAAGTAAGAGCATGAGAGGGGAAGAGGGAGATATATATATATATATATATATGTACATGTATAGATCAAGTATGGCCATGGGTTGCGAACTTGCGGACGAGCGGTTGCTGCTTGCAGCGCCACGGGTCCTTTGGCGGTAAAAAACTTAATTGGCGGGCCTACCGGTTTTTATACTGCATTCGGCATTAGTGAGCCGCAGTGATAGCAAGTTTTGTTTATTGATCAGTGTGAAAATAAGGGTACAAACGAATACGTGACCAGGATTTCTGATGGGATGTACTTAGTTACAAGGTACTCGTGCATATCTCCCCCGAGAGTGACTTATGGTTACATGTCAATAATTGAGATTTAATGGCAACGCGGAAAGATTCTGAGAACCTGCAACAACAACCGGGCAGCTAATTCGTCGAACGCCACATACAGACATTATCGGTAAATACCTTTTTCTCTTCTTTTCACAGTTTTTATTATTAAAGTGTTTTGAATTTCGATGCAATAGAATCGTCGAGTGTAGTTATTTTATAAAAAGTATTTAATATATTTGCGGTTTTCCAAGAACTGTGTTTTAAGACGCAGTTTTCCAAGAACTGTCTATACGAATACCGTTATACATATAGTTAATGTGCCGAACATTAACAAGTTTTCCTCCCTCTATCGATTTTCAAAGAATCGATTTTCATGTAATTTCAACTTAATTAATACATGGTAATTATGTGTTACGATAAATTATATGCAGTTTAGATCTGTGTGCGCCATGATAAGAAACATTTATACTTAATTAAATGTCCTTTGTAAAGTATTTCAAACACATAAAATAGCAAATTTTCAAGAAATTCGTGTCAACATTATAAAACCCTTAACAGTGAGAGATACATTTAAGGAAACATTCTGGGATCTTTCTCGCCCTGGTAGATTTCGCGCGTTTTTTTTGTGCCGTGTGAGTTTTAATTCGAACGTTAGACCGGTTGGACAGAGCAGACTTCGGCGAACTTTCTTCTTTATCTTTATTCCAAAAAATCCATAGGCGAGAAAAACGAGAAAAAAAACTTTAATGTGTTTTTATTTGCTTTTGTAATTTTGACAAGGCTAAATTAGCTACCTAACCTAATCGCCGGGCGACAAATATACGCCTGATTGAAATATTAGTATAAGTAAAGTAAGGGACTCAAGGAAATTATGAAAATATTGATATCAGAAGAGTTAAATACAATAATACTTTATTTTCCTATAATTCCTACATGAAGTATTATTCTATCAATAATTTACGATAATAGGAATTTTTAGGTACAGAAGCTTGTATGAATCTTTTCGATTCTTGACTAAAGCATCTGTTAAAATGTAATCCTAAAATATAAATCTAATCAATAAACGATACCATTACAAATGCGACTTAGGCTAACAAAAAATATTTCTTTTGTGAATGTAATTTTTCACTGTTTATACAAAATAAGGTTATGTAACGCATTCAAGTTAAATCAAAATGTTTATTCGTAACTGAATTCCGTCGGCATTTGCATAGGATCCTATGTACATATAAATACATAAAAGTATTTTAATAGAAATATATTTGTATAACTACGAAATCCTGTTTTCTTTCATAGTCATTATAGTTTTAATTTGACGATAAAATGATTCATACCATCATAGTACTCAAATTCACCTCAATTAATATATTTTATTATCTGCAAAAAAGACTGAAATTGCTTTTTAATCTACTTGGATTTTAAAGTTGATGTCTTTTCATTGGCAACATATGGAATTACATAATTCTAATATTTTTGTCTCGTATACTAAAGCGATAATTTTATTTTATGCAATTTTCGCTTTAAATATAGATTGTAGATTTTATTGAAACATTTCGCAGATGCAATTACCGCATTCCCCATACATTGTACCACCTTACTGATTTAAGTTTTTCTTTATTTCTTTGGTTGGGCGTTGATTTCAACAAATACATAATTAATTATCGTGTTAATAAAATTAAAGAACACTTTTTCATTTGAAGAACGTATAGTACAGTCTTTTTCGGAGGACTCTATCGTTAATTAGTACAGCCATTGCATATATGTAGCAAATTGTGGCAATCGAATTCTTCGTTCGATGTCCGACTTATGAACCCTATATAGCGTGACCGTATTATAACAAACCAGCCACGGCAATTTATCAACAGTTGCAAACGAAGCTTCAACAATGCAACATTATTACTTACTTTCATAATGAATTTCACAAATATTCATGTAAATATTATGTACTATCTTTAACGAATTGAAAGTGCTCAACATTGAATTTTATATTTCAAAAGGACGAATGAAGTTTATCCGAGTAGAATTTTATACTTTTCAAAACCATATTAATTTATCAAAGCAAATGATTAATCAATGTACGAGTAATATCAACCTTAAAAATTATTCACTAAACTCATTATTCTTTTGAAATAAACCAATCATGCGGAGCCTTTTTTTGGAAACATCAATTTTTACATTATGTTTTTCTCATTCTCGTACTAATTATATATTTACAAAGAGGGCTAATGACTTCTATACAGGATTACAGTGAAGATCAGTACCAGTACACCGAAATTGATCGATTTTTAGTGCCAGGAATAAGACACAAAAAAGCCTTATTTTTCGCATAACTAAATAATTAATTTTTGTTAATGTAATGACATTTTTAAACAAAACGTTATTTGAGTTTATAAAGTTAGCAACATTTTTTTTAACAAGATAATAATTTTATTCTTTTATTCTGGTAGGCAGATTATGTAATTGTAGTTTTTATAGTTGAAGAAATCAGTGAAAGTAGTAGCTGGCTACTTAATAATGATTGCTTTCACTTTTCCTCATGTAATGTCATTTCATGGATAAATCTAATAATTTTATAATGCCTAAAAAATTAATCTTTTTCTAAGATAATGCAAATCTTTTACTTTTGTGTGACTAACATGTGACGAACATGTTATGCGAATTTAAAAAAAAAAAAAAAACTGTTCACTTTGACTTTGCATGTTTTGTATCTACTTTCGATCCTAAAGTTACTTATTTCGAGAATCTTTTGAATTTCATTGAAACAACAGTGGAACCTTTTGCATTCTAGGATATATAATTTTTAGAATTTTATAACTAATAAATCAAAATTTCATTGAAAGTATAATACTTGACTAATGACGTAATAATATCTGAAGTTATCTTTTAAAATAAACATTTTTTGTGTTTCAAGCACATTTTCATAATAGAAAAATTTTAGAATATCATTCGAGACTTTAGCAGCTACGCTATTACGATCCTTCCGCAAATTTATGTCTCTGTCCATGCTAAAAAAATTTCCCTAACGCAGACACAAATCACACACAACAGCTTTGCAACTCGTAGAAAAAAAAAAGTATTTTTCTTTCATCATCCTTGAGAACAAAAAGAAATCAAAGTAGAAATACAATGTCAACGAAAAGATCGCAATAATAACTGTTTCAGTGTACAACATGTACCAATACAATCTTCACAGTAAAACTCGCACGTCAACATTCACTTGGCGACGGCGGCACTGCTTATCGTTACGTCTCCCGTCGGCCTGAACGCAGACATGACGCCGATCAAAAATCCATCCCGCAACAACGTACACGCGTCAAATCCAGCCCCGCGCCACACGAGTACACGTCATGCGATCCCATAGTACGACGTGTCCCTTACGTGCCGTCGGCGTAGGAGTAGCGTCATTCCTTTGCACTGACTGGCGGCGACTCTCGACTGTTTTCCGAGCCGAAGCCGTGAAGCCCCATGGCCATGTCAAGTCCCGAGGAGCTGGTGGGCGAGTTACTGGTGCTGCGGGTGTTGGTGCCTCCGTGCGCTCCAGATCCGCTAGCGCTTGGATCCGCGGGTATCAGGCCTTCCTTCATCCGCTTCTTCTGCTTCATCCGCCTGTTCTGGAACCAGATCTTCACCTGGGTCTCGTTGAGCTGAAGCGCCGAGGCAATCTCGATGCGTCGCGCTCGCGTCAGGTACTTGTTGAAGTGGAACTCCTTCTCGAGCTCGGTGAGCTGCTTGTTGGTGAAGTTGGTGCGGCCGGTATTGTTGAAGCTGGCTGACATGCCCGCGGCTGCGGCCGCGACGCTCAGCGAGATTCCGCCGGGACTGAGGCTGCCGCCGCCGCCGCCGCTGCCGCCAACACTGGTCAGACAGCTGCTGCTGGCCATTGCGTTGGGATAGACGGCCCCAACGCTGCCCGAGACTGCCACGCTACCGAAGTCGCCCACGCTCGCGTTCGTCTTTGGTGCTGGAATCAGAGATTATCGGGAGTTATTTAAACAGGTTCTCTTTTGACATTTAAGAATCCTTTTATTATTATAGGGATATATAGGCATATATAGGAATTTGCAATATTTATCGATATTTTACAGAACGATGTTATTTAATACTGCATACCTATCGATATTTAATATGAATATCGCGCATCCCTAATACTTGTATATTAGGTATGCTCTGCTTTCCATTTGTTATCTATATCATAAGGTAAAAGACCTAATATATGGAGAAGGTACGCGTATACGTCAGACAACAGACCAATATTGTAATTATTGAAAATAAAATTGTCACGAATCCAATAAATAAAAATATATTAGTATTATATAAAAAATGAACTACAAAGAAGCAGCTAATTTTGTTAATTTACTATAATAATTGTAGAGTAAAAAATTATTCAAAATGTATTGTAGGAATCGCAAATGATTGTCGTGTCCGAGGATAACTTCCAGTTGTTTAAACATTACCCAGAATTCGGACACACATGATTTCAAAAGCGCATAATAACCTAAAAATTGGTAGTTATTTGAATCTTATTATTAATCTTAATAAAAACTTTTTCACCCGCGTAACTACTTAATAAAATCATGAAACATAGAGAACTAGTTAATTTAAAGTGATTAAATTATAAACTAAACTATTATATAGTTTTACGATCCTTAGTTTTAATACTTTTAATTTGTCTAAGTATGGGTTCAATACGTACGACTATTAGGAGTGCTTCTGAAAATGTCAAAGTGTCTGTCCTACTAGTACAGCAAAGAGACTTTTGTAAAAACTTCATTTTTAACGTTTAAAAATTAAAAGGACATTTTTGTTGTTCTAATCGATAAGAAATAGTCTAGATTTAGCAGTAAAATTAAAAGTTTTTCAAATTTTTGAAAATTTTATTAATTTTATTTAGCGTCCTCAAAAATTTCGGAAATAAAAATAGCTGCGAATAACAAACGAAATTTTCGACGACAAAAATCTCAGGAGATGGTGACAGAGAGTTCATTCCAAAAATTAATCTCTATCTTTATTTATTTCATTAAACGCAAAAACCGGTAAACCTTTATCATCCTTAAATAATTTAATTATATACGTATTGTGAATATGCACAGTGACAAGTAAAAGACGGAATAGAGAAAGATTGCATTATTTCTAAAAGGGTGTGCTGCAGTAAGAATAATCGATAACTTAAGCCAGCATGTTGCAGGATTCTTATGTCAAACAGAGATCGACTGACCACTGCAATATGTACGGATTAAAATCTTTCTTTGCCGGACACCCGCACATACTGACCTATCGGTTGCAGCTGGTCACAAAATGAGAATATTTGACTCCTGCATTCGTTTTCATTTCCCGAAAGGGTTTATATTGATTGTGTCCCTCTAAGCCGACTTTTGTTACACAATCTTCGTGTAGAAATCCCTTAGTGTAGCGCTCCTTATCATTATATGTAATTTAATTCGTGTTGTTTATATTATATGCATATACTTAAATAAATATTAAAAAATAGATATTTAAACTGGAATTGTCTTGGGGCTTCGATTAACTTGATCAAGCTGCTTAATGCAGATGTCTTCCTGCTCGACAAGAACATTATGAAAATTAGGCGGCACTTCGAAGCGAAGATGTGTGCTCATCAATTTGCTTAATGGACAAGGGTAAGGGAAAGGAGGCTTGTCGTCTTGTAAGCAAAAAATATTTTCCTTAAAGAGGAGCGTCTTATTACACTATTCAAACATTGATTAACGGAATAGTGTGCATAAAGACTAGCTTTCTCAATTTACAATAGTTTCTTTCGTTAATTCATTGAAGAATATGAACATTATTGTGTGCACCATTTATCGATCGATTCAGTTCGTACAGTTATAAAACTTGTAAAATCAAATTGTTTTATTTTATTTTTTCATATAGTCTAAAATAAATTTAAAGAAAACAAATTTATGCAAATAAATTCTTTTTTTAATATAATCATTAATTTTGTTAGTGTATTTTTACGAAGTCAGACTTGCAAACGTATTATTTTATCTGTTTTTCTTTTTGTTGCTCTTTCCTTTTTTTTCATTCTTCGCATTTCCCATGTGTTAGTCGCTAAATTGATGAATGAGCCGCTAAAAGAAAAAAAACTGGCTCGACTCGAGACGTTTCTTTCTTTGGTTAATAGAACTTGTCCAACTCGATTATTTACCAAGAAGCTGCTCGATTCGGCAAATACTTTTCGCATTTCGAATAAGTGAGTGATAGCTTTTCCCTCTTAGTCTTATTCGTTTTTCCTTTCATTGCAGCGGAAAAATAACTTTAAAGGTAGCAACATAGCCTTCACTCTCTCTAATTTCATGTACATCACATTAAAAATATTTATTTAAATTTTTAAATGCCGATTATGGAGAAGTACGAAAACCATTCTACTGATATTATATTTAGTGCCAAATCCAGATTAACAGTTATATAATTTAATAATTATTAAATATTAAAGTAAAAAAGTAGCATTGCACATCAATGCCAAAATTTACAATTCTATACACGTCTATTATTGATGACATATAGTCTGTGCTTAATTCGCTATATTTTTATGAAGGCGTAAGTGTTCTCGAGTCACTGGTGGCAGTGAAATATTCGTCGAAAACGTAGTGAGAACCCATAACTCTACAATACACGCGGCACACACACACACACACACACACACACACACACACACACACTCGTAGACGGTGCAGTAAAAAACGGAGAGCTCGGGCCGTGCGATTTTCATGCAGAGATTGCGGTCGACGGTCGGAAATTATTTGTCGCGCTGACAAGTGGCCCCGACGACGACGACGACGACGACGCGGCGATATACAGGCGCTGAGTCAAGCCCCCGAGAGAAGGAAGAGAAGAGAATCGGTGCAGGCGTCGACGACTCGCTAATTATCTCTCCTGCAAACTGTCGGCCGTCGTACACACACACACACAGACAAAGACGCGTACATGCAAAATGTGCTTAACGAAAAAGAGTGGCACCCCATATTGGCTTTTGCGCGATGATTATATTTTGTCAGGATGGCGAATCGGTGATATTACTACTCAAGACTCACTGAGAAACGCGTTGGGGTCTTGATTACTATATGTATAATGCGCGAGAGACGAGCGAATGAAGAGGTGTTGAAAACGAGGAGTGTCTCTATTCGCTTTCAGCGTGATATATTGTTTCCAAGTTTTTGCCACGTTAGGCTTTTGTGGTGCGGAGAGAGTCGTTATCGAAAATCAGATTTGTATTTGCTTTATATTTCTTGATGCGTGTAGATTAGAATTATTTTCTCAACTACTTTATGGAATAATCGCTTTCTTGTAGAAGTGTATTTTGTACAATTATAAGCTTAAGTATTTGGTGTTTGTAATTTTTAAATTATTCAAAGTCAATAAAGTGATGATTTTACGTTATCATTTAAATATTATCTTCCATTGCAGCATGATCATAATTTTAAAATTCTACTGTTCTCTGTCGAACGCATGTAAACAAAACAGTAAATCAAAAGTTTCGAGTATATCCTAATATTTGTTGGAAGTTTGACCCAATATATATTCATATTTCAGAGACTTCGGAAAATCAAGTTAGCGGGCACGGGGTGAAATTACTAAAGACGTTGCGTTAGTCGACCGAATGCGACCAGCGCCCCGTAAGTCAGGGACGAAATGAGGACGTAGCACTCTCCGCGGTCGTATACTTATATATGTGGTATCGATTTGTCGTCTCTCTCGTCGAGGGTTATAGTCGCGCGCGCGCGGCGCCGTTAAAAGCTAATCGCAGTCACTCGCTCGCGCGCAGCGGCACACTGTTCCAAGACGTTGGATTTCGTGTGCGCCTCGAATGACATCTATATTTACTTAGGCCGATGATGCGGACTACCGGTGAGGAAGCTGTAATACAGGAGGTGATTGAGCTATTTTGGCTCGACTCCTTTTTTTTCTCATCCATATGTTTTTCTATAACCAAGTGGTTCCGACGACGTTCGTATACTATTTTTAAATGTTTATTTTCTTTTAGATGGATGTATCTGTTTATTTTTCAATTTTATTATTTTTTGATCTTCTAATCGCTTCCTGATGCTTCTGCGACTCGATTATGTAATAAATTTTAGAATATATACAATAAATTCGTAAATAGAATTTATTGTATGAATTTTCTTGTAAACGATATTTTTTGTATTGATAAACAATTATTTATATTTAATATTTTTTTTTATTTTCTTGGAATCCAGATCTCGCTATGTTTTCCGAGATTCATGCTAATGAGAACATATGCACGCGTGCAATGTACTAGTTTCTATTCCCCTTATAAAAAAGTGATGACCGGAAGAACTGACGCATTTAAAGACATGATCTGATTGGTCATGGGTAGACATCCGTTTTGAATGGCGCCAAAGTTTAAAATATTAGATTATATATAAATTAATACTATAATATATATTTAAAATTATGAAAGAATTATGTTAATCGTTTAGTATTTTAATATAAGTTTATATATTAAATTAATTTATTATAAATTAAATGTATTCTAATATTTTCTAACCCCAAAATTTGATCGCGTCGTAATCTGCTATTTCATATAACACTGATATCTTGTGAGGAATATCATCTTTACTATCTATGATTAATTATAAAGAAAAGTAGACACATGAAATAGAAAGTATTTATTAATATTCAAGTACTAGAATTTAAGATTGACGTGTATAAGAATTTAATCATTGGCGGGTAGGTTAAAATAAGACGCGCGGAGCGCGCATGAATTTAGCTAGTATACTTTAATTCCCTATGACGGGATTCGAGAATATGTATCTAGGTAGTTGTAAATTGATCCTTTGCTATTGATCCTGTACATAATCCGTATGTGCATAAAAAGACGTTAAAAGCTCTAAAGATGACTAATAAAAAAAAATGAGTGGCAGACTAGTTTATGGGTTGCATCGGACCATGTGATTGCATCTTGAAACCCGATAGCGATCAAATACACCTGGTCTTCCGGGCTTTGCCTCGGCGTCGCTTTCATGCGCGCCCGTGCCGCGTTACCTTCGTAATAACCACGAAAAATCATGGGCAATATATTGTAAATTTTATCTTTATGCCCAATGAATAATTTTCATAAAATTTCTTTTTATTGACTATTAAAAACTTCAGGCGTCGGCCTTTATCGGTTCTTTTTTTACTGTTCGCTTTGAATTTTCATACCATATTTCCCTTAGTAAAATGAGTTAGAATCCGTATCAATATAATTTTGTTATTGTTGTTATTATTATTAGTATTATTAGTTTTATTATCAATAATAGTTTTAGGAGGTAATTAGATATACAGTGTTTCAGAATCGTATTGAAATTTTTGCAAATAGAATTTACACAGTTCCGCGTGCAGGAAAAATAAAAAAAAATAGATTTTATTTTAATAATAAAACCGTTACTAAAGTACCATTTGTTCAGTTCGCTATGTTTACGTGAGTAATTACAGACCCTGGATATTATCGACTCATACTAAACAAATAACGTATAAAGTAAACGAGGAATATCGACATTAACATGAAAATTAAATTTTCTATTATTATAACTATCTTTACAGATAATGTTTTTATTTCCCAAATTATGTACAACCTTAGCTCTGCAGTGCTCTCTGACAGCTCGATCGCGACTTTTCGACCCGCCAACCCTCTCTCTAATCGCTGAAAAATTCAACACTTGAAAGTGTGGGGTGGGGAGAGACCCGCATGCATGTGCGACGCGGTGTCTTTTTCGTAACGCTACACCGTCTTCCCCATATACATACATACGAGGGTCGCGTTGGCTCTCTCCCTCGCTCTTTCTCTCTCTCTCTCTCTCTCTCTTGCATCATCTGCGTGCTTGCGCAGCCCAGATTATATACACTCCTGCGGCCTTTTAGTCTTTGAATAATATTTGAATTGCATAATGCTCGCTAGTCGACAGGGGTCGTTGCCGCATAAAAGGCAGATGATCTTGTGTATACTCAGCGGATATTGCCTTTCGACGCCCTTTACGCGATCGGCAAACTGTGGATCGAGTGCCGACGCTTCCGAGCAACATCTCGGTTTCTCGATTTTTCTCTTCCGTTGTACGGGTGATTTCATTGTCTCACTGTATGGATACGATTATCGTTATTGATTTTAGTTGACTGCCAGTAATTATTCTGCTGCATGAGTCGGTAAGTCGTGAAACTGTTTATTAATCTCATGCTTTTAATTGCCATTCCTCATAATTGCGCTGCTTATATGAAAAAATTAATCTTTAAATTATAAATTTTAACGCATAGTCTTGGACTTGCGAGTCTTATCGCGTACACATACGCGAAGAAAATATATTGCCCGTGCCGATAATGCGTAAAGCGGAATCAGTGAATCCTTAATTATCGGGTACAGTAATTAAAGTGTTACGAGACTTGAATGACACGGGGCACACTTTTTTTTACAAAGTCAATTAGGCGTTGATGGCCCTTAGATGCGTTAGATTGGAAGAGGAGGTCGAAATGTTACTCGTATATTGCCGAAGCACATAAGTACACACTGACATACACAGATACACACACGTGTATATACATATATAGGTACACGCATGCTAGACTGCCGTGCATGTCAGTCAGTTCATGTTCGTTTCGAAGGTCCCAGATTAAATCGCTCGCCCGCGCGCGCCGCTTGATATTATTATTTCCACGCTCATATATAATGGGACTAAATGCGCGTGCCTAGTGAGAAATCTATGAGCGACCTTATTTTTGCTTTTCTCTCTCCTGAATTCGCTGAACTTAACGAACTTGAGAAATAATTGAGCTATTTCGATTTTTTATTACTTTGCTGTACTTTTTCTAGTGAATATAATTTATTCGAAACTATTGGAGCTCGATATTATTTTTATTACCGTGTCAAATGTGTAACTTGCGAGATAAGTTTACAGTGTCTTTTGTTACTGTCGGTACAAGTAGGCCAAATTCGAATTAACGAATAATTATTGGGATAAACAGCTGTTCGGGATAAATTTAGAATTTTATATAATTTTTAATCTACATGCCGCAAATAATCTAAAACATAAAAACGTCTTCACAAACGCAAAAAAGATTATTCAAAAACACTTATGCTCGAGTGCTGAAACTTTCTCGAAACACTGGAAGAAAGTCTATAATCAGCAAATTGCCGCTATACATAGCAATCGATCCGCGAGTAAAAAAAAAAGAAAAAAGAGCCCGACTCGAGAAATTTCTCTCCTACCCCCGTTGGTTAACGTGGCGGCGAATCTGGACTATCGTAAAATCTTTCGCGCGCTCTGCTCGAAGCGCTACAACACCCAGTCACTCCGCGGGTAATTTCAATGCCGTCGCGGCGGCGTTATTATTGTCCTCGGCTACTATACATATAACACGACTGTCTCGCAGAACGATGTTAAGTAAGGGGGGGGGGGGGGCAAGGGGAGACTCGTACACGCGGCCACTATTGCCGACTGTAGTTCCTATATAATGGGCTTATGATAGGTAATATTTCGAGTCACGGTATATATTGAGAGAGAGAGAAAAAAAGGTACGGTCACGTCATATACAGTCTGCGTGCAGCCCTCGACTCGCTATATATATATACAATATGTGTATATGGGGGCTGGTGGAGGAGATGGAGTCGCGAGTGGGGGGAGTGCGAGTTGGCGAAAAATCCAGGGAGGATTTTGGTTATACGATGGGCTTTAGAAGCCGTTATAGTCCTTGAGCACCCCCGAGATAAGGAGGTCGGATGAAGGAGTCGGATAAAGGAAGGGCATAAGACGCGCGCGTCGCTTGCGTGGCTCGCCGCCCGCTCATAATCAATTTGTCGATCTATCAATCTCTGTGTGTGCGAACTGAATTTTTTCAGTCTACCGTGTCTGCCGGTAGACCCTTGGAATTTATTTGTGATTTGGGATATTACACGTTGGGCTCGATAGGCAGATTATGTAGTCAGCTTTTAAGTATATGTCTCTTTTCGCGAGTTATCGCTTATGCGACAGTTTGTGAATTCTTGTTGACCAAGTCGAGTACTGATATAATTATTTAGTCGCATATTGTTTTCTTGCATATTTTGGCCATGTAATAAATATTTTCATTAATCTCAGCGTTATTTCTGGAAAATCAATAATTGAATACTTGCTAGAATTAATGTAAAATATTCATTTGATATTCATAAACTTGCTTTGAGTGCTGCATTACAAAGAAATGTTAATGTTGTGTAAAGTACACGTGTTTTGAATTTTTCATTATACACGTGCAGTATTATAAAACAGTCGTGTATTGCTTTATTTCGAAGCACCACGATTCAGCTATTTAGCAAAGACAGGCTTTTTAAGATAAGAAAAGATAAGATTTTTTTGTACAGGTTTCTAATGTCCAGCCGAAATATATCTTTGAAAGAAAGATTTTTTACGGAAATTTTAGATGGACGCATTCCTTCAATTTAAATTTACGTGTTTCGTATCAAAAATATACATCTTTGTACGAAATTCTAATTTTTTATTTGCTTGCTTTCAAACGAAAAAATCGATACGTTCATTATTAAACATAAAAAGCAAGCACGCGTTTTGAACATTTGTAATTTTTCACAAATTTTCTTACTTATTATATAAAAAGCCACAGGCAAGAGAAAGGCCGCGCTGTATAGCCGATCTCAAAAAACCGAACGTCACTGATTATTCGAAAGCGAATACACACGTATATAATATATATATATATATACCCGCGGCGGTACGGCGTGCTTGCTCGAGTGGGGAGCTGCAGCACGGGGTAAAAGGGGGAACCGAGGGGGTGAGTGAGAGAAAGACGCTCGGTCGTGCTGAAGTGCCGCGGAAATGAAAATCACCGTATACGGCTCGACGCGACGAGACACGTGGACGTGCTATATGCTGCTGCTGCTGCTGCTGCTGCTGCTGCTGCTGCTGCTACACACAAACACACAGATACAGACACAGGCTCGTAGACAGAGAAAACGGGTTACTCGCGGGGGGTAGGCGAGCTCGCGTAGGGCTTATATACGTTTACACGCACAGACACACACACACACACACACACACACACAGACACGTGGTGCGAGCGAGGAAAGAGCGAATAGAGCTGCGGGGCTGCTTCGGCTGCCGGGGCATGAGGCGGCT
>UELU01126448.1:0-16992 GCA_900490025.1 Megastigmus dorsalis
TTTAGTACTGCAAATACGAGTTAGAAATAGAATGATTTGGCGTTCGCGCGCCGCGCTAGGAGAGTTGACGTGAAATGCCTCATATATGTTAATTTATTTCCGTTTTGTCACATTTAAACTATTGTTACGTGTATGAGGGTATTTAAGGGATGCGTGAGAGGAATGAATGGTCCATCGTGTGTGAATATGTATTTTTGAACTCTTGACTGATAGTTATCACAAGAATTCTGTATATATTTTATTTTCTTTGGTTTATAAATTTGTTTTATTATTTAGTATTTTACTGCGCACTGATATCACTTTACTTACAGACAAACTTAGTATGATTTTCTATAGTACTATTATTAATTTTAGCCTGACTGTAATATTACTTATGAAAATTATGTGCAACTATATTATTTTTATTTTGTTACGCATTTATTTACATTCGCTGTTGTTTTTGTAATACTTTCTCTCCCTCCTACCACCAGGACACTACGCAGACGACTGGTTGAAGTCTTAGCCTTACCCCATCTTGGCTACTGGACTGTAGTGTGTCTTGACGCGTCCGACGAATAAAGAATACGGCTACAGAGACTAAGTAATCCATGTGTGAGATATATTTATGGTGTTAGCAGGGACGAGCACATCACCCCCTAGCGACTGGGTTGGTTGCGCGTTGACAGTCGGAGGATGTATTTTGCTGCCATCCTAATGTATAAAGTCCTTCGACTCAAAAAACCTGAGTACTTAGAGGCCTTTTTTCTTAAACACCAGTTCAGAAGCGCTATCATGGAGTGATGCACAAGAACTCTTGATACCAGGAGTGCGTATGGCGACTGGAATGAGATTCTTCCAGGTGCAGTGTGCGCGCTTATGGAATTCTTTCTCGGGCTCTCTGCACAACCTACCATCTTTGCGCGGTTTCAAGGCCACGATCTATGAATACTTTTTTGTTGACCTTGATGCTATGATAAGATGAAATAAGATATTTCTAGAACTTAATAAATGTAATACTTTAATTTGATTTTGATATAAAACTAGTTTTGAGGCACACAATTATTCAAAATCATCAGAGTGATCATAATTACCCTCTAATCCATACTACCCCGGTCTACCATTCCGGGATATCTAAAATAAATATAGTTTGGTGAATATCTTTAAAATTATGGTCCATTCGAAAAAAACGATTATTTTACACAATGATTAATTGTAATGACAGTTTGTAATGTTTGTAATTAATAACGCCATGCGAGAGTCCCGCCCCGCTACTGACAGATTCAGCGAGAGAGAGATTGCATCTACCCGCACAGAGACTATCTCTTGCTTCGCCTGGTAACGTGTATGGTAATAGGAGGGCTACCTCCAGTACTATATGCTTAAAGGCGCCACCACACTCCAGCTTACAAGCGCAGAACGGTGCTCACCCACGGCTTTTCGAGCTTTCGCGAATTTGCATTGAAGGGATCCTACCACCCACCCTACTCAGCTTTACGCCTCAGGAACATCACCTCGATGTCCGGCAGCAGGTGAAACTCGAGACGAATCTTTCGCCTATGTCCCGCTCCTTAGTACTTCTCGCCCATATCCCATTACGCACGCACACTATCACACTCTTGCGACCCGTGGTAAGCCTGATGACTCTCCTGGCGCAAAATATCTTTCTTTCATAAGTTTCATGGTCTTCATTGTATTGGGTTAAAAACTAAAATTTTATGGTTTTGTAGTGAAAGGCTAATTTATAAAACGAAAAAAAATATTATGATTTCATTTTATAGTAATTGGGTAGAATGAATTTAATTGTGTACAAGAAGAATAATTCATATCGAAAGAATTTTATTGCAAAATTCTTAATCAAATTCAAGTATATACAAAAAGCTACAGACTGCACGACCTGGGCACCATTATCAGCGACCCTATATACCTAGACATCGAGGAGCGCATTACCTAGTCACGATCATCAACGACTCTATGTACCTAGAAGTCGGGTGTGACCGATTTCTACACCGAGAAACAAAAAGCTGTATGGAGTGTACTACCTAGACAGTATTACTTTTGCGGCTTTATACATCTAGACCTGTAGGCATAAAAAGCTGCGGAGCGAACTACGTTGATATCATTATTCCATCATTTGTGTGCATCGCAAATAGAGTTTGAGTACCTCACAAATTAAAATTTTGGATTTACACAATCTCGTGTTTTGAGCAATGCATAAACCCTTGTTTGTGTTAGTTAAAAATAATTTTATTCTATGATGAAACGCTGGAGATGAGCTTTTTAGCATTAGAAAATAATTAACCGATGATTTAATTACTCATTATGCAAATAAAAGTTGAGCAAATTTAATACTTTGGACTCTAGGTCAAGTTATTTATTAATTTTTTTAACTTATTATATGTATATGTATATGCAGTCGAAATTTAATATTTAATAGTAACCAGTGGTTTGCAAATGAACTAATGTCCCTTATTGAATATGAATCAGCCAAAGGGAATGGTTTCGAGTTTTCATATTGAAGTTATTGTTGTAGATTGCCGAAGAAGGAAAATAAAATAGGTAGAGGAATTAAACCCACAAAATTTCAAACAAGATTCATTAAATAACTTATCTGCCTTTTGAATGGAATTTAAAAAAAATATAAATTAATAACTTTATTTTGAGACCGAGTATCTTTCGCTCGTATAAGTGCATAATTACATCTTGATTTAGAATTTGACATGAGGTTAAAAACTGTCAATTCAATGTATAAGCGTGCGCTCTCTCGGCTCTGCACAGTGTGACTCATACTTGCCATTGTGATGCTACCGCATCACTTGATAATTAGATTTAATAACACAAACATGTAATTTAGAAAGGGCCATTCAAAATTCCATATCTATAGCCACACTCTCACCCGACGGATTTGCCTATAATATTATGAAGGAACCAGGTTATGCATAGCAGGAATAGCAGGACCAGCAATATATTTAATCAAATGCACTCCCAAAGACGTTAAACTAATTCATCTAAAAGAATTTTATGAGTCACTGCCGGTATCATCAGAAAATAAAACATGGTTTCTCATACCTCCTACTCATATACTAGTGAAACGACGGACACAAATTGACTGTAACTCGATAATACCACCATACTACAAAATAGCAAACGAATCGATAAAATTTATTACAGTACAACAAAAAAAAAATTGCTAAAAATGTGTTAAAACTAAATACAAAAATTGAATGTCCATACAAGACTACTTAAGAGGGTATATATATACCTTTAATGGCAAAAAAAAACGGTTTTTTGCAATTTTTTTTTGAAGACGGCTTTATTTATATTAATATTCTTGTTGCACATTTCGATTATAATATATTTCAAGAAGTTAGAGTAATTTTTTCATGTAAAAATATCGAAAAACAAGTGAGCTGTGGCCAATCTCCGAGAGGTCCAAAAAAAAAAAAGAAGTTTTGCAGTGAGTAAAGCAGCGTAAGTCTGGATGATCTGAAAGCAAAAAACCGAATGGTTTTCATTAGATAATCCATTTTGCCTGGGATTGAACGAAACTAAATCTAAAAATATTGATTTTTCACAAAATGGTGGACTTTTGAAGTCAACAGTCATTTTTTTGCGAAAAAAAACGCTGCTTTTTTGGCTATAAAAAATAAGTTTGGTCGGAAAAAAAACGATCGTTCAATCCCACACATTTTATATCTATAATAAGTGGTTAAAATTTTAAAAGGAGCTATGAAGTCGTTTTTGAGATTCTTTACTCACCGTCTTTGAAAGCGTTGTTTCGAGAAAAATGCGTTAAATTTAAAAAACTTAAAAAAGTGTGCCGTTTTGTACCTGCATCTATACGTTCAAAGCGACTTCGCTTGAAAACGTATATCTCGGCATATAATGCTCGGATCTTTATAAAAATTTCTGAGAACACTCTTGGAATGTGCTGGTTTTAAAAATGCAATAAAACAAATCTTGATTTTGTGAAAAAAAATAAAGGTGTACACCCCCTTTATTACTAGCAACCAGCCGAGAATATTCAAAAGCAGATTTAGATGATTTACAACAACATTTAATGTTTCCTCTGGAGAAATCTTCTCTCCTATACCTAATAGCTCGAGAAATGACAGGAGAAGTAAATACAGACCAAAACCCCTCAAAGAATTTATTTTCTGAAAATACTCTACAACACATGTTAAAGCAAACTTGGAACATGCTCATATCAAAACTTATGACATGCGGATCAGTATAATCATTTATTATAATGATGTTGATCATTTTACACATATTCAAAATAATAATAAATATATGTATGGCTGGTCTATACATTTATTGGGAGCTATATTCAGCATAGTTACTCATTTATTTACATATTTGCATAAAACAGATTTTATAGAAAATAAAGATGGGATAATAAACAGGAAAACAAGGTAACCAAAAAGAACTTCTACGAAGGAACAGAGTTAATAGAAATCAAAGTTGACAAGTCAACCTTTTTACACACAGAACCATTACTATTGCTAGCGATGCTGGTTTTTTGCCTCATGCAGAGAGGCTTCCGAAAACTCGGAAAATCGTGTCCGCGATTCCGGGGAGAGGAATAAAACTGCCGCGTGCACGAGGATAGGGTGGTTTGATAGGGAAAAATAATTGCAATGCCCATAAATTTCATATAAATTTATTGCATTAGCAATCTTAAAAATCTTACAGTAATGTGGGTGGTTGTTTAAAAGTAGTAGACCGCGTGGCGACGCGGTAGAAAAAAGAGCGATGCTCGCGCGTAGGAGCTCCGTGGTAGGCCGCGACTAGAGATGAAGAGAGCGAGCCGGGAGCGTGAGAACCCTTTTTCTCACACCGCGAGGTTCGCGAGCCTATAAGCGAGGGAGGGGAAGGGTCGAGCAGACTGTCGTAGCGCGAATCTTTAACGAGACTTGTGATGCGTCAGTCAAGCGCGGCACTTATTTTGAATGAGCAGCTGCGACAAAAAGACCACCAGTAAATAAACTAATTGAAAATATAAAATAAGAGGATAAACATTTTTTACATTAGACATAGATTACTGAGTAAAAATAATATTTGCAGTCCTTAAATATTTTCGTGCATGCAGCCACTTTTATAATAATTATATTATGTTAACATATATTAAGCACTTTATAAAAACCTCTTATCGATTTACTATCTTATATCATACATACATATTTTGAATCATTTAATATTAAATCATGGTTCTTTGTCATCTTTTTATAATTGATCACCGATTAATTTATAGCAAAAAAATGCTCATTTGTAAATTTGTAAAATGAATACGATGCATATCGCAATCTTTAGAAACGAGGATGAAACGAGCAGAAAGTCACATACATAAAATTTCAAAGATAAATTAAACTCATCGACATACTTTTCAGCGTCTTTATAATAAACACCAAATTCAAACTGAAAACAGTTATTGACTCGATCTTGATGCTGAGTTCCTTGCTCCAGAAGAATCAATTTAATTATTTATCATCGCAATTTATGCGGAAATAAATTCAGTCAATAAATATTATAAATTTTATAAGATAAATTATAACCATTTTATTATTTAAATAAAAATTAGAAAGTTCATCTCTTATGTTACTCTATATCAAGTGATTTATAATTTTAATAAATTCAAATTATACTAGTCATTTGTATTTGTATACATGTATAGTTATTATATACGGTGTAGATTCTCCAAAAAGGTAAGAAAAATTTATATACCTTAAATTATAACTCTTTAATTTCAAGATTCCTGTCTAATGATCGGATTACAAAGCATGAATTTGACAATTTGAATTAAATTAGAAAATTTTTCAGACTAACATACTGATTTTCTCTTACTAAAAACTTATAAAATTTTACATATTAATTATTTATCCTTTTAACCCTTTTCGTACCAAATGTCATGAAATTCAAGTTGATGTTTGACTTCCCTAATTACAAACATCTTTTACAAATTAATTCGGAATTCCGTGAAAAATGTGCATAAAATTGCTTTATATATGAAACATTATATTTTGGCCGCCATTTGGAATCCGCCGTATGAAATTTAGAAAAAAACCGAATAGGTTCGACAGAGTCGATGTCTATAACACGTTTTATTGCGAATACAGCGGGCAGAATATTTTTTCAACCTTAAAAATAAAATTTTTTTTTAAAAAAAGAACTTTAAAAATTGGTCAGTTTTTTTTAAAAATAGGTGTTATCGGGCCCAGTTTTCATCGTAGGTCAAATCTGATAGTGCCATTTGAAAGCTGAGATTCTGAAGAATCGACAATGCTATGTAACATATTTTTTCCGTGATTATTTCATAAAAAGTTATGCGGTCAAATATCAACTTGAATATTATGACATTTAATACGAAAAGGGTTAACACAATTTAAATTTGACGAAAATCTTACTTTTCCCTAATTTACATCAAAATCATAAAATATAAAAATTAATTAATAATAACTAATTCCTGAGTACAACCTAGGACTTAATACTTCACTAATGGTTCTGGACTTACAGCTCCCTGCACCATGGATCCTAGGCACCTGCAAAGTACACACCCTACCTGCTAAATTTTTTGAGCTAGATTTTTCCATCTTGTTCTCACGAGTAGTTAGTGAAGTGAAGGTCCACCGCCGAAGACCCCACATGGGGATTAAGGCTAGTTACTCTGGGAAATTTTCCGGCATCCCAGAGACACCGTCCTTGGTACCACATCCCTGGTACCTCGCAGCCTTGGGCAGATGGACCCCGGTTTTTAAAGAGGTCCTCCAGCTTTTTCTGCGAGGTTCTACTCCTCTAAGTGTTGGTCCGCAGGAGCGTGCGCTTTTATCCCTTGTGCCAGTACCACGGAGGCCAGCGAGAAAGCGCACCGCTAAGGGGTTACAGTCTCCCCTCGCAGATTATTATTATTATTATTATTATTACAAACCCCTACCAAGAGTTTTCAAAGCAATATATCTGAAAGTGTTACATTCTGGTACCTTCCAACAGCATTCTCTCGGCACAGATAACTTTTGCCAAGACCTCAGCTTGGAACACCGTTTATCCCCAACCTGCAGAGTCCAACCCAACCCACCAGCCTGGTGTTCGTTATTGGTTCATAAGCTTTCGAACCAGTGTGCGCTATAGCATTGGAACCGTCCATGAACCAAACTCTACTATTATCCATTAGCTTATGCTGCACTGCTATTGGTCTGATCCTGCTGGTCCTAAACAAGGATAATGTTCCTTCTTGCTGGATTTCTGGACGGTGGGCTTGTTTCCTAAATTAGCTGAGTCGTAAAATCTTCTGGTACATCTATATAATATAGGAAGGTATTATATATAGTTCAGCTGCTGACGCCAAAAACGGTGTCACAATGGATACAGAATATAACATTAAACTTTTCGTATTGAAGTGTACGTTTTGAGTATAATATGATAGTTAAACAGTATTTCCGTGTTTTATTGACAAAATCTTATAGTTAAATAATATTTATACCTTTTTAAATGGCTTTTTATAAAGTATAATAAATGGGAAACCTGTTTCTAATTCTTACTGACTATTCGTGGTAAGAGTTTTATAATTAAGAAAATATTTCTTAACCCCTTTTGTTTAATTTGAATTTTCGATAAATACATATGTTGTACAATTATGCGTAACACGTAATACTAATTATTCTTAAAGTTATCTAATCACTCATGGAAATCTATAATAGGGTATTTGCATTCAAAATAACGAAACTCACACGCACGCACACACACACACAAACGCACGCACGTACGCACATACACATACACACGCACACACGAATACGCTATTTGTATCTACTCTAAATCTTGTTTAATTCAAAAAACAAAAATACATATTAGCTCGAAATATTTTAACTGGGACGATTAAAATATAAAATAAAAAAAACATGCCCTATTAATCATTTCCTTTTTTGATAAAAATGGCTAATAACTTTTCATAATAAAATTATTTAGAATTAAGTTTCAAAGCAAGCTCGTCCTCCACTTCTTCAAGTGATGCATGTAGTTCTCTGGCAATATCCCCAAATGAATCTCTTACAGGGGAACCATCGATCACAGTGAAAGGTAACATAAAAAGTCAATAATAATAATTCTATAGTAATAAGAATAATCGGCATATGATTAATTTTAATGTAGTTCCGCTAAGTTCTCACTTTGTCTTAAATTTTCCATATTAATATTTGAAAAATTTTATTATATTTTCAACCGCCAGTTACCCAATAATTTAATTTAAATGATTGACTGTTCTTGAATATATTATTGTACGAACAACTGAGCTATTCCTATTTCATGATTACGTTCTTGTGTTTGCTTGAAAGGAACTACGCAACGCGTGAAGGTGACGGCTATCACAAATCCAACAGACTTTTACGTTCAGCGATTAAACCGAAGGCGATTTCTTAGTGATATTGAAAAAGACATTAAGAAGTATGTCAAGAATAGTTTAACACCACCGGAAGAAGTAGTCATAAGTAAGTGTTAAAAAATATATCTTGTTTAAAAAATTAAAATTTAAAAAAGTTTGATTAATTTAAGAATATACTACCATTCCTAATTAATTTTTTGAAGCTGGGTACATTAATATTGTATTTGTTTACCTAACGTTAAGATGAAAACCAAGAAAACTATCTACGATATACCTTGAAATTATTATTAATTTGCGGTCTAAAACGTGTTCACATGATATGTTTATTATTATAATATTGAGATAAACTGAAAAATGAATTCATTTTTAAGTAGTCTATCTTGAGATAATATCCACCATAAGGGAAATAACCAGCAAGGGGGTATTCCCCTATAAGTTCTTATATTTACCTGAAATTAAAAAAAACAATGCATTACTTACATTTAATACAATATATATCATGTAATTTGACTATAATTTATGACAATTTTAACATGAAAAATCCAAAAATTTCATGGTATCTTGCTAATATTACTTCAGCAACATATTATGGCTAGGCGCAGGATCCTGACCTAACCATATGTTGGATTTTACTTTATAATGTTTCAAAATACCTGTAAAAGACTTCTTGAGGAACTAATGCTATTTATGTAATCAATAAATAAGACCCAGTACTGCTCAGTAAGCAAAACAATATTCTTAAATTTCTACATTTTTTCATATTTACAATGATACTTACATGTTAATTGGCATTTTGGTTAATATAAATAGCGTTAGTTCCTCCAGTATATTATTACAAATATTTTAAAACCTTATATGTCAAAATACATCCAATAGTTCCTCCAGGATCCTGTGCGTAGACTCTAAAAATATATAAAGGAGATAAATCAATTTAAAGTTAAATATTAACATAATGTTTAATATATTTAATATACCACCTAAAGTATTTCTTTTTTTTACTCCTTTTAAAAGTAAATATTTTCCATAAAAAAGGTAATGTTGCAGTATTTGCATAACTAGAAAGACAATTATATCAAGTAAATTGTGAAGTTTACGTATACGTATAAAATAATACATAACATTATTGTAATTATATGGTCTTAGACTCTGTGAATTAGATAATTACATGTTTATTGTTGGAACACATATATATTCATGACTTGTTCACAGTCCAGTCCAGCATGTGCAGGCAAAGATGAGTCATAACTCTCTTGCCTGAAAAAAGAAACACTTTCTTCATATAACAATGGTCACATGTAAAGCAGAAATACTTATCTGATCGCATTGGATTTCTTCATTGAAAATTCTTTTATTTTGCATACTTTACATTCATCACAACACTTATGACATCTGACTTTGCTTATATAGCAGTCAGCAGACTGTAAACAACTTGAATCTAAATCATATCATTGCATGCAACGCAGTATGTATTCGCTCGAGCTACCACCTCGCCCCGTCGATAAAGCAGATAAAACTTGTATTACAGAGAAGCGACATTAGCGATTCGCGGTCTTTTGAAAATTGAATGCATAATACGTTTATATAATGAACGCAAACTAGTAAATGATTGTTATTTTAAATTATTTTTTCTACAAGTTCTTATTTATAATTTTTAATATGACAACTTTATTAAATAAATGATGCTAAATAGCGGGAATTGTATTTGATGAACACTATATTTTCTTGCAGCATTTATGATTTGGAAAAGATATCTGGAAAGGTCTTTCGTTTACAGAATGAGTTTTAGAATCTCAAGATAAAAATATTGTATTTTGCATAGACAATACGATATCGTAACTTATATAACTAGGATAATGAAAAAAATCATTATTTCGTGATTTTTACTTTTTGTGATTTTATTCCTTAAATACTTATAACTTTTTTACTTTTTAGATTTTCTGCTTGAAAATTTCTTTTTAGGTTCACAATAATGTGTGCTTTAAGAATTTATGGTAAAATAAAAATCAATTTTTTCGTTATTTTTATTGTGTGATTGTCACCCGAGCGAAGCGACAATCTCCTTCACCCACTAGTTGCGTAATGTACTATTATTCAAGCTCTGTCCGAAGGAGATTAGCTCAACATTTTCTCTCCCAGCAATTTCGGTGAGTACACACGGAACGGACGCCAGCATGTCTCCTTCCGTAAATTCGACGTCTTCGCCTTGTGTCGCTGAGAATTTTAAATTCCATCGATTCGCTATGTGGCTCGGATCGGCATGGTCTCCACTGCGTCTGTCATATCCTGACTGTGACGTGACGCTCCGGTGAGCGCCCTCCATTGCTTTGCTGTCTGCTTTGAGAGAGGGCACCCTCCTATAGCTGCATTGATTCTTCTCTCGTGCTGCTATTTTGAGGGTACGCGAGAGTGAACGTATCCCTAAAGTTCCCTCTAGTTCGCTCGGTTCCACGATTGAGTGGCGTCTCTGAGGGAATTCTCCTTCCCTCAGTCGTTGCGCTTACTTCGGTGCATGTGTCGAGCCTTGTGCTCGACATTGGTCCTCTTATTTGTCTTGTTCTTTGTGACGACTGGTCGAATCTGGCAGTCAGTACGTTTATGGCATTTCCCTGCCTTATGATCGTCTGCGTCAGACTCGCGTGTCTCTCGTCAGAGACTCTTGCGATTTCCTGGATTGTCGCAAGCAATGCTGCGATATCCCTTTCCAACTGTACGATCGTGGGGGACTCTTCGGTATTCTCCCCTCCATATTCTTTTTGACCGTGCAGGCCATTTTTCTGCACTTGATGTTCGTCTCTTGAGTCAGTGTCTTTCTCACTGACTCTGCCATCTTCGTCCGTTACCATACTCTTTTGGTATATTGAGAGAGGGTGCAGCTGTCCCTTCTCGTAATCCTCGTCTTGGATTGTTGTGGCGCTTACTTCGTAGCTCATCTCCTCGATGTACGACTTCCTCGTCGCTTCTCTTTTGATGCGCGCTTCATTTTCATCTGAAGCGCTATCTTACTCTAAATCGGCTGCAGTGTAATTTCCCTGCAGCCAATTATATGCACGTTGGAGCGCGATGAATCTAGGGCCGTCCGTCCTCATCCCTAGTGAACTGGGCGTCTGGCTCAATTCTTCCCGCGACAGTGACCACATCCAATTCTGTACATCCTCTTCGGATAGCATCCTTTCTTAATGGTCCATTTTCTTCACCTGATTGTGACAGGTCTACCATCTGCCCCAAATCGCGAAAAAGAAGCGTCCCTAGCGGCTGTCCGCGCTGCTACTCTGATAGTGTATTGTGAGAGAGACTGGTGTTAAGGCATGCTTTGGAGTCTTACGGCTGTCTACAGTTTGTAGCACAGCCGCGCACTCGTTGGGTAAAACTCCCGAGTGAGTTTTACTTTCTGTTATCAGTAAATAAATAGTCCGATTCTCCACGAAAAATTTCGCGGGTTCCATAGATAGTGATGAGTGCTGCGAATTGCTAGTGAATTGAATAATTGATGATGCCTCGACGACTACAAATCTTGATAATGTTCGTTCGCAGTGCTTAACACTGTCCTTCCTACTCTTGAGAGGGAGGAAATCGTTGGTGCTCGCGTCTTGCAGTCTCGGGGCGTCAGCGGGGGGCGAGGTGAGGAGCCTGGGAATGGCACGGTATCGCGATCGAGGCGACCGCCGTCTTGTGTGATTCGCCTCACCAGTAAAAAACGCGTTTAGGACATCCTTCACGCTAAACGCTCTTTCACCAACAATTACTTCACCACCTCCGACGTTAAGTCCTCTCCTCTTGGCTCGGAGTCTGCCAGCCACTTGCCAGATCGTAAAATTTACATCAGTGAACTACTGCAGCCCGAAGTATATAGGTAATTCTTGAGCTTAAAGCAATTGGCTTTAAGGCTGGGCTTTAAATACATCTGGCACAGTGGTGGCAGATTTTTGATTAGGAGGAAGGGTGATGAGCCCGCGCATATCTTTACCTCCGCTGCGGACTTGCGCGTCATTTCTGATGCGTACTGTAGATGGAATGGGCGCTCTGTTCCTCACTATCTAGCAGAGGAGGAGAGCGGCCAGCCTAATACTCGTGGCGCGGCTGTGGCTACCAAGTGACTGTGGCGGGGAGTTACTGGTGTGGCGAAGGAGAGTGGACTGAGAACGGGCTTTCTCAGTGTGAATTCCCTCAGAGCTCACATTGCGCAATTCCGTCAATTTCTTAGCAATAATCCGTCTTACCATCTTTTCGGGATTGCCGAGTCGGGGCTTGGTCCAGTCGTGGATGACAGACTCATACAGATCGATGGGTTTAGTATTTTACGTCAGGATTGTAATGTGAATGGTGGTGGTGCTGCCCTTTATATTCGAAATGACTATAAAGTTAAAATTCTTGCTAAATCTAATAGCACAAGACCGGGTAAGCCAGGTATTCCTGAATTCATCTTCTGTGAAATTCAAAAGGGTAACACGCCACCAATCCTAGTTGGTGTTATGTCTCGGCCTCCAAAAATAGCTTTTAATTGCGATCCTGATTTCCTCAGTCCTCTGAAAGACCTTTGTGGAAATTACAGCCACAAGTTGATTATGGGTGACCTGAATGCAGATCTGTTGTCGACGACTGGTGATTCTGAGTTCGTTCGGCGATTAGCTGACAAGTCGGCTTTTTCCACAAATACTTTAGAGTCTGACTTTGACATAAATGGGGCGCTTGAATGTCTGAGCGCTAATCTATTGGAAGCTATTAACGAACTTGCTCCGTCGAAAACTGTAATTCCTCCTAGAGGGAAAACTCCATGGATCGGCGCTGAGCTTCAGCTACTCATAGACAAACGCAACGCTACGAGTAGACGGTATAAAAGGACCGGGAGTGCCGTGCTCCTGGATGAATTTCTTCGTTTACGCAATGAGGTTGAGATTCGTATAGATCAAGAGTGTACCTCCTATCTCGGTAATCAACTTTCTGACGCTCTTGATCAAATGAAAGACATTTGGAGGGACATGCGTAATCTCGGCCTCTTGCCCAAAAGCAAGGAGGAGCTGCATGGTTTTACCCCGGAGGAGCTGAACTCACACTTCGCGGGTGTGTCAGTCGCGCCCAATGAAAATATAGATAATGCAATGGACATCATACAGTCGGCATCTGATGATGGTTTTTCTTTTCAACCAGTTTCCTTTCCAGATGTAGTTCTCGCCATGTCTCATTTTACATCGCAGGCGAGGGGTACGGATGACATACCGTAGAGAGTTGTAGTGAAGTCCCTGCCAGTGTTGGGGAATTATATAATTCATTTATTCAACTCCTCCATTGCTCAGGGAGTCTTCCCGAGTACCTGGAACCAGGCACAGCTAGTGGCTTTAAAAAAGATTTCAACTCCATCCTCGGTTTCAGACTTTCGTCCTATTGCCCTTCTGTGTTTTCTTTCCAAGGTGCTTGAGAAAATTGCACACTCCCAAATTACCAGCTATCTCTCCAGGGCGGGCATTCTCGATTCTTTTCAGGCAGGGTTCAGACAGCATTACAGTACACAGACAGCCCTGCTTAAATTAACTGATGACATACGTTTAGGCATTGATAGAAGGATGATAACCTTGCTGTTGCTCTTTGACTTCAGTAAGGCGTTTGACACCATCTCTCCTTCGAGACCGTTGAGCAAATTACGCGATCTCGGGTTCTCGAAGACCGCACTCCTGTGGAGTAAATCGTATTTACAAGGCCGCACACAGCACGTTTTATCTAAGGATGGTTATTGGGTTGAGACCAATTTGGGTGTACCGCAGGGGTCGGTCCTCGGGCCTCTGCTCTTGAGTCTCTACATCAATGACCTTAAAGACCTTTTTGACCATGGGGCGGACAAGCACCTATTATATGCCGATGACCTCCAGATTTATCTGCAAATCCCTGCAGATAACCTTCTGGAGGGCATAGCTCGCTTGTATGAAGCGGCACGGTTGGTGTCGACGTGGGCTGAGCGCTTGTCTCTCCATCTCAATGCTGGCAAGACCAAAGCAATTTTATTTGGTTCTAGAAAATATGTTAATGATTTGGTGAAAATGGGACTGCCAGACATTGATATGGGGAGCGGAGCTCAGCCTGCCGCCTGCGGTTTATAAGGGCATGTACCACTGAGGCTTTGCGCAGAAGACTGGTTGAAGCTCTAGTCTTCCCACATCTTGACTACTGCGCTGTAGTGTGTCTTGACGCGTCGGATGAGCAGAGAACACGATTACAGAGACTGAACAACACATGTGTGCGATTTATATATGGAGTTAGGAGGGATGAGCACATCACCCCCTATAGAAAGCAACTGGGCTGGTTGCGCGTTGACAATCGAAGGATGTATTTTGCCGCCATCCTTATGTATAAAATCCTTCGACTCAATGCACCAAGTTATTTAGCGGCATTTTTCAGTAAGCACCAGTCCAGGTGCACTAGCAGGGGTGATGCACAAGAACTCTCGGTGCCAAGAATGCGTACGGAAGCTGGTACGAGATCTTTCCAGGTCCAATGTGCGCACTATTGGAACTCTCTCCCACTAAATCTGCGCAACCTTCCATCTTTGCGCGGATTTAAGACGGCGATCCTTAAACACCTCCTCGAACTCGATATCTAGTCACCCAGAGACGGGGCTTGTGCTCATAGTACTCTATAGACTTACACTCGCACAGGGGACAAGCAGATAAGTTTTTTTTATGTTAATTTATTTTGTTTTGTCCCTTATACATCGTTTTTAAATTTTGTGAGTGTATTTATTAGCGTGAATGGGTGAATGTGTGAAAGTTTAAATTTTAGAATACAATTGACTGATAGATATAGACCGCATTATTTACCTTGTTTGTTTTAAGATAAGACGCTCTGTGATATTACCTGTTAAACATTTTTAAGACTGATTTTTTTTTTGACTGATTTTTGTGTAAGACTGATTTTCGTATAAAAATTGTTAACTTATGCTGTGATATCATAGATAGAAACTAAGTGCAATATTTATATTCGCGAAAAATGAAGACTGTCTTTTATATATATACTATACAATTATATGTAGATTGTAACAATCTTTTTTGTATTTATATGCAAATAAACAACTCTCTCTCTCTCTCTCTCTCTATCTATCTATCTCTCTCTCTCTCTCTCTCTCTCTCTCTCTCCCACTCACGCTATCGGCCTTTAACTTTGTATGTGAACCCGCTCGTCCTTTTATACCGTCTATTCGTGGCGTTGCGTTTGTTGGTGAGTAGTTGAAGCTCAGTGCCAATCCATGGGGCTTTTCCTCTACGAGGAGTTACAGTTTTCAATGGTGCAAGTTCATTTATAGCGTCCAATAGATTGACTCTAAGACATTCAAGCGCCCCATTTATGTCAAAGTCCGAATCTAAGGTATTTTGAGAAAGCGATGACCAATCACAGCGGCACAAGAACTCACTCAGCTCAACCGAGTTAATATTATTCTAATTTCGAAAACTAAAAGTTTCTATTCTAAACTAAAAGGTTCTCTCTCTCTCGCTCTCTCTATCTCTCTATCTCTCCCTCTCCCTCTTCCTCGCCTTCTCTCTCTCAGTCAATGAATTTAGAAATATTCTAGACGATTGAAGTATCAGCAAGTTAAAAGGTATCAAATAAACATACAAGTATGGAAGTAAATTTATTTCACCTATAGTATAAAATCTTTCAATGCTTGGCTACTTGCATGCGCCTTATGTAAGCCTTCATCTCCATCGTTATCAAAACGGGGGGTGCTGCGCTTCCATTACTTTTGCTGAATTTTCGTGGGTGTTTTGGAGGCTTTCTTGCGGCCAGGCTAGGCGGTATTTTTGTTGGCAGTTCTGCGCATATAAGTGTGTACATTCGGCTGCTCTGGTCAAGTGCTTATCACTATATATCGTCGCGGTCGAACGAATAAATTATTCCCGCAAGAAGGCAATACTTAAGAAATGGAACCGAAGAAATTTTGTTCCTTCTGCGACAGACAGCCGCGTACTAACACAGCACTTGTACAGTGTACAAAATGCAAAAAGACTGGCCATGCATCGTGCATGACCTCAGTAAAATCAAAGCAGACGCGGAAAAATATCACTTTCTGTTTGGATTGTCGGTGCAGCAGCAACACAAGCGCGAACGCGAGTACGAAGATTAAGGTTGTATAGGCTATATAGTCGAAATGATGACACACAATTGAAAATTTGTAAATAAGTAGATTTTAACAATACAAGATCACCCACAAAATTTTAGAAAGATTGATTAGCTCGTTTAAAAGTTATTGATAAGTATAAATTTCAATTTAACATGCGAGGTATACCTATATCTATCAATTTAATACCAAAATTCACATACAATCGTGAAAAAACTAAGGAAAAAATAATGTCAAGTACTTGAAATTTTGTATAACAATAACTAATTATACTTTAAACATGTATCAACGATAAAAAATGTATGTCATTAGCTATAAATGAAACAATTCAGAATTAACATGGTAAAAAAGGGCAAATTTGCAGCCAAAAGTTTGTAAAATGAGTCTTCATATAGTCAGAAAATACTTTAAAACACATTTAAATCAATTTTAACCGATTCCGATCTTCAATACTAGTATAGCTCTGTATAAAAATATACTTTCAAATCATGAAAGCTTAATTTTTAAATTTGACTAACTTTTGGATTTGATGGTATAGCCT
>UELU01126449.1:0-21844 GCA_900490025.1 Megastigmus dorsalis
ATACATACATATATATATATATATGTATACGTACAATATATTATACAGAAAATGAAAAACAATATGTATAGTCAAAAAATAAATGCTAAGTTATCGCTGGATGGACATGTGAGAAGTTCAACAAACGGTTATATAATTGCAATTTCTCGGTAACAATAAGTTTAAATTCATTTTTTTTCGTTTTTTAACGTGCTACAGACAGCTCCTGCGTAAATAGACTGGCAGAATAATTTTATCTAATATCTCATTATAAAAACAGAGAATAATCTTACCGGCCCACGTTACTGATTTGTACAGTAATGAAAACGTTGAAACATTTCTTCCTTTGTTGAAAATTAATTCACATTTTTTTTCTCTCGTACATAAACGATGTTGACAAGTTTTCCGTTGAGTAACACAGAAAGTTCGTAGTTGGCGAGAAAAAAAACGAGAGACACAAGAAACAAAGGAATGGAGAAAAGAGCGCGAGATTGCTTTCTTCATTTCTGGCATGCTGTGCATTCATACCTATGCGATAATATATAACTTGCATATAATGTAAATACGTCCTACACGGAAAACTAAGAAAAAGAAAATAAAGATTTGAACATTCGCACGCATAATGAGAGAAAAACACTTATACATATGTAAACATGCATCAACACAAGAGAAATGATTTAAAAAAAAGTAAGATTCGTAAGAAGAGAAGTATAATAAGTATCTATTTTTTTTTTCGTAAAAAAGGTGATAGTTCTTATGCCTTGATTTTATGCATCCCTGAATTCGCCTTTGAGACATTCGACGATTGAGAAAAACGCGTTAACTATTAAGTAACAAAAAATATAATAAAGTAAAATAAATAAAGGCAAAAACGTGCTACTACTACTATTCTGCTACTACTTCAACTGGAGTTATTTAACCGAGAGTGAAGAAAAACAAATAATAAAGAAAAAATAAAAACACACATGAGATACGCATTTAATGATTGAAAAAAAAAACGAAGTAAGCTCTAGTTCGAGAACACATAAGAACAAAATAGAAATATTGCTACAGAATAGATACCAATTACATATTACTAATGTTAAGATCGACACATACCTTCATACACACACGCGCATACACATACACACGCCTCACACTTATCGATTAACAAAAAAGAAACAAAATATTGCGAAATACCGGAAACACTAACTGAAGGATGGAAAAAATATAATTATTAGGCGACTTTAAATTATTGAGAAAGAAATAAAATAAATAAATAAAAAATAAAAAACGCGTAGCGAAACTATAAGGTATAAACTTGCAAATATTTGCGTGTAAATGCTATATAAAAAAAAACGTAGATCGACTGTAAAAGAGAATGATGAAAGGTATAAGTACTTTTTTCTAATAGTGATAAAAAAAATCGAAACGTGAATGATAGAAATGCGAAAGTAAACTATACAGTCCGAGAACCGGAAATGGCTTTCTTACACCAAATCTGGCATGAAATTTAAATATTCGGTTGGATCCAATATCCCTGGTTTCAAAATTTTAGTGATTGCATAATGCACAATTCTTTTAATTTGCGAAAACTCAAATAATATAAAAATGGTATTTTTTATTTTATTCAATATTCAATGATTAAGAAACCAATGAATTTGATTTATTCAATTAATAAAAAAATGCATTTTTATTTTCTAATTAGCGATGTTTTAGATAAAAGCAGTTCTAGTTTGAGAATCTCTTAAAAAAATTCTATGTGTGTACATATGAATCGATAAGATTGGAAGGATCAATACCTTGATGAAGCATTGAACTGAGTTTCAAAGAGGTGTGTGTTTCCTTCTTAATCTTAACAAGAGAAAAATTTTAAAAGCACATATTATACCAATTTGTTATATTTTATTTTAATTTCGAACAATAAAAGCTAAAAAATAATATATTATAAAACCAGATTTATATTACATAATTTTAATAACTGTACTGTCTGACATTTCAATTCAGGCTCGAATGGAATTTGGCAACAAGATAACAAATGAACGAAAAAAAAACCTGGAAATTAAGAGAGTAGACACAGCTTTATGGTGCGATTATTCATAATAATATTAATGAATGAACTTGTACTTTTTAGGGAATTCAAGACTAAAACGTTCATTCCAAAATCTTGCATATCAGGAAATTCTTTTATATTATTGAACGGTGAACGTACATCCATCGATAGGGTATAAAAATTAAAAAAAAATCGCACTCATACGTTTCTGATTTTCCGAATAAGTCGAAGGGCAGTGATAAAAAAGAAAAGATTCGTGGGTCACCATATTTTTCACTCTTTTTCTTTCAAAAGTAAAAGAAGAATTTGACTGCACGCGTATTAATCTCCAAACACGAATTAAAAAATAGAAAGAGAATGCAAAAAAAATAATGAAAATACTGATAACGATGACATACATAGGCGTTCGGAAGAAAGTCTCATTTTTCACTACTCGACCCGTTTCCGGTTTCAAGGACATAGCGAAAACAAAAAAATATTTACACGCGATCGAAGTTTATTATGCTGCGCGCCTCAAATGCGATTTCAATTACATATATACGTACATATATATGCGCGAAGTTGACGAGCTGAGCTTTTCTTAGGGAAATTTTTACTCGTTATTTTTCACGTTCGCAATTTTCATTTTCCAAGAAATACCATTTTAATTAAATATTATTTAACATGAAATAATTAAAACTTTGATATTAAACGTTACAAATCAGATTTTAAAAATGAAAACAATTTAACGGAAAGAAAATTATAAAAATAGAGTTCCACACAATAATTCAAACTTATATTGTATATATGATTTTACCGTACTGTATATTGTAAAAAAGATTTAAAAAAATCAAAATATATTGAATACTACAAAAAATGTATGAATTGGAGAATAGAGTTGCGCGTTTGAGAAGTGGCGTGTAAAAAGCGAGTCTAATATATATTTTTGTTGTCCGCGTTCATAATCGAGAGAAACCCAGTGTAGCACGCCTTATAAAATAATCACCCTAGTGTCAATTTTCTACGAGACAAACCTGAATAAAATGTACGGTGCGAGAGAAGCCACAGACACACAAACACACACAACCAGAAAAAGCGCACATGTATGATGAAAAAAAACACGGCTTATTATAGGCGAGGTGTAAGCGCGTGAATATGCATTTACTTATGTAGGTACATTTTAGCATTTAGATAGGGAACTCGATTTTTCATTGTAGCGAATACTGTACGAAGTTAGGAATTGACTAATTGTTATGGATCATGCGGATTTTCTTGTTTCTAACCTCTTCTATCGTTCTTGCATCGATGACTCCTTTTGTTTTATCAATTCTAACTGATATCGCACTTATTACATCGTTCACCAAACAATGTTATACTGTTATAGAGAGAGATTTTTTAAAAAAAAGGTGCATACACTCCTTGATCAAAAAAAGAAAAATGACGCGTGACCAAAATGTTATTGTAAAATTGCTATTAGTCGTATACTTGTTAATTTGAAGAGTAACCTAATACTCGAAGTAATAAAATGGAATTAAAATATATATAATTCGTATTTTTACTATTAACTGCAGAAGGGGTTATAAATTAATAAAAATTCTTTTATTCGACTACGACTCTTTGCAACTTTTTATTTGATAAGTGATTCTACAATACTATTGAGATAAAAGTTAACGGATAGTGGAACATTGTACTGAGTTCCTATGTAAACTGTATTTTAACTATCTGAAACGAAATTAATTTTACTAAAAATTATTTACGAAGCGTTATGTTGTCAATAAACATTGTACAATAGAAATTTTATTTGTGTATAAATAATCCTATTAAAAAGAACAGTGAAATGGTTTATCAATTAAATAACGAAAGATTTTCTTTTCATAACTGAACCTTTATCAAATCAAAAAAAGGGGACAACACGAATACATGAAGAAGCTTCGCTGCACTGTAGCAGATCCATTCTGTTACTGTGCATTTTATGTAACGAAATAAATACAGGTTTTTTTTGCATAACTAGAATAAATTCAACTGAAGTCTTTGTTATGATCTGCTGTGAATTGCGCTTCCGAATGATTTTACCGCGCAGTAGCGCATTTTCTCTTGCTAATGCGATATCATTATCATTACCGTCAGCTCAAAGTTCCTATAGGCCATAATATGATTAGCAATCACGTGCATATTTAAACATTTTACCACGTGCATCCGACTTTTTGTTATGATTTTTCATGATTATTTCGTCTCTGTAAAACTCGCTTGACGGTAGACTCATTTTATGCTAGAACTATTCGAAAACAATCACGGTTACTTTAAATATTATATATCTTTTTAATTTTCATTATTCGTCCGTTGTATTTTTCATTTTGTAATTGGACACCTTGTTTAATATCTGGAAGATCAATACTATTTTCTTATACATTTATTTGATACAAATAGAAGAATAATACAAAAAATGTTATTTATAAGTAGTTGTGTGAAACAATATTATTTCTATAAAAATAATTTAGTTATATTTTCATCATCAAAGTTCCATTGCAGCGTTCTCAGTAACTTATAAGTGTATTCTGAAATGTTCTAAACTAAATTCAAAAATTATAATAGCAACATTGTTTTGTGGTCCTTCAAAATAAATAATTGATAAAAGATTAGATTGCGTTACTACAACTGAAAATAATCATTGGTCTATGATTTTCCTCCACTCTAATGGTTGTAATTAAAACAGTTTAAAAAATTCTATGAAGTATTAATTAAAATGTTCGAATATTTTTCATATATTTACCATGGAAGTATTAGATTTTATGAAAAAAATACAATATTTTTAATAAATATAAAAGAGAGGATCTATCAGATTGTAGATTTCGGAATGCACGGTATAAGTTCAGAGTAAACAAAAAAAAAGACAAATAATTCATAATCACGCGCCTACGCCGCGAATATGCACTCGCGTGCATCCGAGAATGCATTTGTGCGCGCGTGCGATGCTGCGACTCGTTGATATAAATAAATAAAGAACGACAAACAGAAGAAAATAACGGAGGAAGCAAAAAAGAGGGATAACAAAATTATTTATCGCTATATACTAAAATACTCTGTTACTCGAGCTGGCGCAAGTTCACTTGCTCTGGAATTTATTTTTCTAGCGAGCGCGAAAGTGTGTGCGACAGGTGAGAATGCCTATATAAAAACAAAAACAAATAAAATAATACTGAACTTATATTATGTATAAATTTACGACATCGAAGTGCAGTGAACGTCTTCATTTGTACGTGCGAGAGAGCGAGAGAGTATAAACAGCCTATGTATAAATAGCGAAGGACGAGCAAGAAGAAACGTAAGGGCGATGAGAAAGTGGAGAACGCAAGTGGGCTTGATTGAATATGACGTCTTGTTTCACTTATTTCAAACTCATATTTACAGAATTTTACTTTTCTTACTTAATACTTTTTCAAAATCACGAGTAACACAAAATCAAAATAAAGTGTGTAACCAGTTCTCACATGATTTCTAGAAAGAAATAAATTAAATTATTTAAATATTTTTTATAGCATAATCGTATCATGTAGGAATATGAAATTACGGATTTCAGTTTTAACGAGAATTGAATTTTTTCAAAAAATAAAAATAAAAATAAGACGTCATTTCAGCTCTTCCTTGGATATGTAATACAAAATCTATTATAATCGTGTAAAATTTATGTCTTCACTTTTGCAGAACGGAGAAAAAAAGATAGCGGAATGAAAGAGAATTTAGTTTCTATATATACATGTACGCGTTTTTTTCTTTATTCGAGGTGAAAGATATATTTAAAAAATGGAAAGAAGAAGAAAACGTTTCAAGCATATGTCCTGAAACCAGCAATTTTAAATATACTTGCCATAATGAATGCCTTAGCGAAAATAATGTATTGTACACATAAAGTATGAAAAAAAAAAATGAAAAGTATATATATAGGGTTATACATAAAAAATGATGCGAGATAACAGTATATAAACAAAATATAAACAAAATAACAAAAGAAAAATCGAGTTAAACGAGAGAAGAAAAAAAAAGAACGTATTCACTACAATACGTCATTGTAAATATTAGACAGATATACAACAAAATAAAATAAAAATTAAGGAAGGAAGTTAAGGATTCACTAGTGACGTACATATTAAATATACCAGTTTTCAGTTTAGTATATTTAATATGTAAAACACGTAGATATTAATAAATAAACCAAGAAAAACCAGAAAATAAACGTTCGCAAATACTGAAAAAATTATGAAAACCAAATTACATACCACGAGATGCAAAAAAAAACAGAAATAAAATAAAAATAAAATTAAGCACACTAACAATGAGTTGACTTTTTAGAGTGAGTCATGTGAGAGAAGTTTCTCAGTGAGAATCCACCTCTGTTCTTTTTCTAAGCAAAGGATAACGTAAACAAAAAAATACATCCGAGTTGTTTTCACTGAAAATATATAAAAGAAAATTCGACGCTGCCGACAGTGTAAAATCACTCGCTTTATCGACTTTTTCGTAGTCGGCTTTTCTCCTTTTCTATATAAATAAACAAAAGGAAAAAGAAAAAAAACTAATAAATGATAAAAAAATAAAGATGACAAGTTATACAAAAGAAACTTCGTTACACACGTTCGAATGCGTTAGTAGAAGAAACAAATAAAAAAAAAAGAAGAAAAGTATATATATAAAAGAAAGAACGCGAAGCTTAGAAGTATATAAAAAAAAGAAGACAAAACACTCACACACACAATTATCAAGTAGCGCGCGATTTCGCTCGATCACGCGTATTATACATATATAAATATTATACATAAAAAAAAACGAGAGAAAGCAAGGCGTAGATGATCGAGACGCACGAGGGAGAAAAATCATAACCCGAATTGAAAAAAAAAACGAGGATTTAAAAAAAAATATGAACGGGAAACGACGACGTTTTCGAATTAACATTAAAAAATGCGTAGTTTTATAATCTTCTAATCTATTTTAAAAAATGGCTAGGAGAGAGAGAGAGAGAAAGGAGCGCGGCTGCGTCGACGAACAAAATATTAAAAAAAAGTGACGAGACGATGAATAAACAGATAAATAAATAAAAAAGAAAATTAACGGACGTTCTCCTGCTCGTTAGTTCTTTGCGGGCGTGAAGATGATGATGTTGAGAAAAAGCGAATAATAGTCAATTCCGAAACATAGCCATTATTGTAGCGACGTAAGGGAATTTTCATGATCAGTGTCTATCGGCGAGACGCGCGAAAAAATATATAAAAAAAAGAGTTTGAGAAAAATTTGTGAGAGCGAGCGAGAGAGAGAGAGAGCGCGAGAGAGATTGAGAGAGAGTTGCAACGCTGTTTTTTGCGGGCTCGTTTGATATATATATATATATATATATATTAAAAAAAACATCGCGCGGAGCACCGATAATGTCCTCGAGGATTTTTACCGTATTCCGTTGTTCCAGTGATAAACAGAAGAGAGAAACACGAGCGATCAATGATTTCAAATCTATGAGTTTACTTTGTAGTCGGAGCTTGGGTTGCTTGTGGAAAAATTGTAAACTCGAGTCACCAAAGTCGAGAACCTTTACTATTTCTCTTAATGCGGTCTTTTTAACGAAGACTTAGTACTACTATTTCAGCATTTTTTATAGAACTCGAGGTACGTTCTTTAGTCTGCACAAGTGGACTAAAGCTAGTTAAGAAATGCTGAATACTTTTACACTCTTTATTCTTTCTCGTTGCATTGTATCTTCTATTCTCATAGAAGTGGCTGCAGAATGAAATGTATAACAAAGTCTGCATTCTTCCCGCTATTTAAGGAATTTCGTCAAAAGGAATTTTTTATATGTTGAAGTCCTTTGTAGACGAGAATGGGATAAGCGAAATTATGAATAGCGGCTAATGCTTTCACTCTGTTCCTGCATTTATTTAAATGTACTTCTTATGATTCACAATTCTATTTAAGGCGCTCAAATTGGAGGTATTGATAAAAGCAGAACTAAACATCTACACAAAAAGATTAATAAATCCAACGAACTTCCTTTTTTAATATCGCCAGAACGAATACGTTCGAAATCCTCCTTCCTAGTTTTCCAACGGTGAGTAGTACTATTCGATCACAAATCTCGGAAAATTACGGTTCTAGTCATACGATTTGGTGTTTTAAAGCTTTGATTCGGCACTCCGGTAACGTAGCAAATCGAATTCGTACTCTGAAAGGGCGGAAGGTTCCTTTCGTAGGGGACATTAATAACTAACCGGTCGAACCCCTTTCGTGGTTTCCTTCTTCGCGTACGTGAAGCTTCGTTGTGGCTCAGAATTTCTTATTAGGATTTAAAATGCTCAAAAAGAATCTGGTCGCTTTTGCCGGCGGCTCTTGGACTCGTGAATTTTTGTGGGGGTTTTCGTTTTCATTCGGTTTCGGCTTTTCTAACTTTCTTTGATGGCCACAAATTTAAAAATATATTGCTTTATTTTCAATTCGATTAATTAAACGAATAATTCAATACAAAAGGAGTATTTACCTATGAAGTAAAAATAAGCGGTATAAAAAAAAACGAACAAAAGATTTCGTTTTGTAAATCGGCTCTTTCGTGTCAATCGCGATGCAAACGAAATCAGGCAAGCCTCATTGATCTTTCTCGACGTGCTTATAAATTCTATTAGCCATGCAATCCTAGATTTCTACCGAATCGATAAGTCGACCGGCATTATTTATGATCTCATCACATATTGAATTATATGTAGAACTAAAAATAGAACCGTTTGATTAGATTATTAAGATGCAAAATTATTTGTTTACTTTGGCACAATTGTCTTCGACTCGTAAAACTTGTAAGTATGCACTTTTCTTACTTGCCGATCTATAAAATGTATAATTTGTTTATGTTTATTACTGCCATGCATTTGAAAGAAAAAGTTGCAAAAGTAGATCGATCAAAGCTAAGAAAGTCGATTAATTAACGATCGTTAACAGTACCAACAGAAGTGGCATTCTTCGCAGCATAAATTTAATTTAACGGGACGATAAAGGCGAGCCGCCAAAAGGGGAAAAAACGCGCCCCCGACACTATAACTTTAGCGGGACATCCGGTGAGAGAGGAGAACGAAATCGATTTTTTGTCTCGTTCCTCCTTCCTCTTCCTTCCTTTCTTTCTCACCTTTCTCGCTCTCTCGCTAGCTTCCTACTCCTCCTTCTTTTTTTAAATCGCGAATCCGAGAGAAGCTAGAGAGACCGAAGTAATGGCTCAGCGAGGTCTCTCGTCCGGGATTAATTAAAAAGAATGGCACTCGACAACGAGAATTTCTCGAGTTTTTTTGCCCGCTCTCCTTTGGTTAGTTTTTGCGCAAAAGAAAAAGGGTTTAATTAAAATTTTTCATGGAGCTCTCACGCTTCTTTTACGCGAGTCGCGGAAAAACTGCGTACAGCTGATTTTACTTTCTTTCTTCATTTTAATGGACTACCTATGTGTTGTGTTGCGCGGTAAAATTATGTGGCTGAAATAAACCGATATTTTTTCTCTATTATCGGGAATATATTAATAGTTTTCTAAAGTGACGTTTGGATTTTGGTTTTCAGCGGCAGCGGTAAGGGAGGAAAAGAAAGAAAAGTAGGAACCCCATTTCACGACTTATTCTAGAAAGAGCAATTATCGCGCGCAGTCGACGCGTGTCAGAACGCATCAGCGACCGGCAAAAATAGCGACAAAATTCAGGATTCTCCCAACCCGATGGCACACGCGCACTCGAAAATTCGACGAACGAACCCGAACTTTAGTATCTCGTGCCTTTTGTACGAAGATTTAATCGCAGAATATAATACTTTGTAACAAGTTTAAGTAAATGTCGAACAAAGTGCATCGCGTAGGTGTGACGAAGGATTAAATGGAAGCAATTGATGTAAGAGACAATGAAAACAATCCAATATTATTCGAACTTCAGAAACTAGATAGAAGTGTTAAGCTAAATTCAATGGGTGAATTTCTTTTGACGAACCATTTCCTAAATACGGTCAAGGAGAAGCAATTTTGTTGTCGAGAAAAGTTCGAGCACTGGCCGAACGATAATCGATGTTCAAATTTGCACGCGATTTCATGTGTCCTCGTTGGATTTGCGCCAACGTTTGTTTTCCCGATGAAAAATGCATCGTTTTATCTGACTTTTTCCAGATTTAGACCTCCGCGAGCTCCGACTAATGGTAAGCGATACTTTGTTTGCGAATGTCGTCGTACACCGTTATTGTAGGGGATTAAAATATAAAAAAAAGAAAGATAGTTCTTTTATCAAATTGGCGACGATAATGTAATGGATTAAGGTGTTGTTGTAATGAATAAAAAAAGCGCAGGATCTACACTTTATCAGTTAATGTAGTGAACGAGCCAACAGGCAAAAAAGCATAAGGCGAAAAATGGCTACGAATTTTATCTGTCTTTAACAGCGGAATACAGTAAGGCCGATGATGATATTTTTTATCAAAAGTGCTCAGCGAGGTCCATACTGACTCAGTCACTTACTCATCACTCACTCACTCAGAACATCTACTATGAATATGTGCTTTATATAGTTTAACAAAATAAAACATTGAAAAAAAATTTGTTTGTTAAGATATTGTACTTCTGCATCCTTATCCTATCAAAATACGTCTGATATTTTTTCTTTAAGTTTTTATTATTTTTAGCTTAAATTAATTAAATCCTACATAATTTATTTTATCAATGGAAATTCAACTTTCATTATATGATCTTTTAGTCTTTAATACTACTAGTACTATTATTTTAAACAAGAACAATAATTAAATGTACCCAATAATAAATTTTATTAGTCCTTCGAGAAATTCAAGAGAAAATATACTTTTACGATGAGGAATTTGTAATAAATAAGTTTGAATAATTTTTTAAATAATGCTTTATTTTCGCCAATGTATAAGCTCATGATATATTAATTGAATATTCATGTTTTTTCCTAAGAAATAGTATATTAGGATTTCTTTAATTTATGTTCAATATCTACACAGTTTATAACAGTTTCTTTTTATACTTTATCAAAAAGTAAAAATATTTACAATACTTATTTAATACAATAAGGCACCAATATCACATCATTTTCAAAGAAGACTTGCAATCATAAGTTTTACAAACTCAATGATAAGATTTTGGTGTCTAAATAACAACATAACTTGCAGCATTGATTTAAAAAAAAATCAAGAATAGAATAATGAGTAAATCCTGTATAATGTACAAGAACGTAATCTTTAAGTTACAAAATTTCAAAATCTCTTAGAGATAGACACATTCGTAATGGTTAGAGCCTTTATCGAAAACGATAAGTAGAACTATTCTCCAAAAATACTTATTTTCTTTTAAAAACCTGACATATTTTGTTGGATTTACAAGATATGCAAAGTGATAAAGAATATCACAAGTAAGTACGAATGAAAAGCTGTAGTATTCCATCAGAACCTAGGTTAAATCCCCCAACGTCCCTGGCAACCGTTTGGAAGAAATCAAGGAATGAGCAGATCCGATTTGACCCTAGCGCGCTGCAATTTGGCCGGATTGTCGCACTCCAGGTAGAGCTGCAATTCCTCGCGCAATGCCCTCGCCGCTTTGTACACCGTCTGCTGTTTCTCCACGTCCAGCAGTTCGGGAAAGTCCTCGCGCATCAATTGTATCACCACCGACAACTGAGCCTCCGATCTGTGAAACGGTCGGTTTTGAGAGGGTGCAGTTAATGTGGATTAGTAATAGACGCTTGATTTTGTTTTGTCATTGTTTTTGGGAGATTTGAGGTCGGAGGTTACCAGATTTACCAGGTAGGGATTATTGGGTGTTTGTTAATGAGATATCACTGGTCATACGTGCGAATTATTCACTTTCTATACCCTCTAAATTAGTAATTAATAAAGTAATAGTATAGTTTTACTTGGCGGACAGCAGAACTCTCGGATCGGTGTCCTCGGCAGCTGGCAAGACCTCGAGCACGCAGTACTGCAATGAGCCGGCGTTCCTCACCACGCAGACTTTGCACACTTCCTTGAAGTCGTACTTGTTCAGGAACTGCAGCAGTCGCTTGCCTGTACTCGAGTCGGGTTGCATCGGCAGCAGTACTACTCTATCCACCGAAATAGCCTGCAGTTAAGATAGAAATATTTTATTTTTGGCAAATCTTTGAAAAAGGACTACAGTGTTAAGTGGAATCTGTATATTCTGTTTGTTGCGAAACTTGTTTATTTTTAGTATAATATAAGTAGAGAAACTAGAAGCGACATTTAACTGAATAATATCTTTTATCAGGACATAAATTTTTATCAATTAATTTCACTTTATCAGTAGCATAACCAAGCTTGGGGAATACCGAGGTCTTATCATTCATTTCCTTTATCAAAACATGAACATGATATCTCAATCGCTTTTTGAATATAAGATAGACATACAATATAAGAATAGACTTTTATTTGATTATTGCGTACAGAGATTTAATAATTATAGGAGGAAAATAGAAAGCTAGTAATACTGAACATTCATTCCTATTAGTATCACACCACGACCAAAGTACTCTTTGTCACAAACATATAGTCCACTTTCAAAATAAAACAAGAGAAAAGTTTGAAATCCGAACCTTGAGAGCAATAATGCTCAATTGTGCGTCACTGTCATCGTCGAAATCGACGGCGCAGGTACCGTCGATCGTCTCCTGGGCACTGAGCTTTATCGGGGGTACGGGTGTTTGGAAGAGTTTATCGTCGAACTGACAGAAAATCGTGCCGTACGCTTCGACTTGGGGTGCGGAATTGAAGTCGGGCAGGTCGAGGACAACGGTGGCGACGAGCTGTTCGTTCGATTCGATCTTCTCAGTCGGATACCAGTTGGTGTCGTCCACCAGTGTCCAAAACACCGAGACCCCATGGTATTCGTCGTCTTTATTCTTCGGGACTACGTAGATCGTTGGCTCTGTTAATACGCTGGAATAGTAATTTGCGGATGTTTAGTTTCGACAATGCTTTAAAAATGAAATGGAAAATGTTAAAAAAATCGTATATGACCTAAGATTTTACAATAATTTTTCTAATAGTTATATATAGGAGATCGAGGTTGTATAGCTATGATTATTCGATGGTACATAATAGAATTATACTAGGAGTTTTCGCCAATTTTTAGATTATTTAGTAACCAATTGTTTTTTAATAAAACAGTACCTTATATAATTATAATAAAAAAGATACTTTACAATATCTCACTTCGAACGCAGTACAAATTTTGATCTGTATCCGAAAACCCGTTCTAGCCTTTACAATCGGGAATATCGATATAGCCAGTCTAGACCAGGGAAAACGGAAAAGTATTACTTTTGAAAGTGTAAATGTCGGTAAGGCTGCTCAAGCTGGAAGCTGATAAAAAATAGCAGTTGGGAGCCTTTATCTCTGCGTGTCCGCTACGTCGGGATGGGACTACGCGCCAAGTGTCGAGGGAAATTATCGGCTGGGTGAAACTAATGATTTTGCGCTCCGCCAACCCAACACGTGGTCAACATCCGTTTGAACTCTCTTTATCTCCTCCGCTCACGAATTTCGGGGGATGGCCCCGAAAACTTTAGCCGTAGTTCGAAGATCGTATAGACGGGGAGCGTAAGGAAAGGATTATCAAGCCCGACGTATGTATAATGGAAATTATTCGAACTGCAGGAGTCTTAAGTTAATATACGCGTCAGCCATAATAATCCGATCATTAGTTTGACGCATTTTCGATTAAAGCTGATTCTCTACTACAGGCGAACTATCGTAGATTGCACTAATTGAGTGGAAACTCACTGAATAAATGATTAGTCAGTTTTAATTATTTTCGTTATAGTTTTGAGGCTCGTTAAACTAAACAAACATTTAAAAAGTTTGCAAAAACTGTTCCGAATAAGGATAACAGTCAGCTATTGTACTGCCAGATATCTACTCGTTAATCGTAAGCATATAACAGCGATTTCTGCAGTCAAAGTATATATAAACCCACCAACGGGAGAAAACCTAATTAGCCTCCTGTACAACAGTCCAAAAGTCAGCACAAGCCTGCAGAAGAAGCAAAAAGGCAAATCTCCCGAAAAAGACTGTTTGATAAACAGCCAAGCCAGCCACGGGCTCTCTTTGCAGTTTTCCCTCGTTAATTCTCCATCAAGTGCTCAAAAGAGCCTAGCGGGCGCGATGGTGGCGGCAACGGCATTCCATCATTTTTGCTTATCAGGCCTCCGTCTGTGCCTTACCTACTTCGTCTCTCTCTCTCTCTCTCTCCTCTCTTCTCTCTCTCATCCGCACGCCAAGTTTTATAAGCCTCCCGGGGGACTCGTCTACCACTGCACATTTTCGGGGCCGCGAGTGTATTTCACCGAATCCGGAAGAAGAGATAACTGCGAGCGGGCAGGAGAGCTGTATATACGAAAGGAACGAAAGGATAACGGCCGATCGATAAGCCCCGAACAACTGCGTGTATATCTCTCTCTCTCTCTCTCTCTCTCTCTCTCTCTCTCTCTGTATATGTGGGTGGGAGACTTCATCTCTCGGGATGCATATGTACAGATATATATATATATATATATACGCGGAAGCTCGTGACACCGATAGCTCACGCGGCCAATCAACGGCTTTTTTGGCTGTTTTTTTTTCTGGGTCTCAGGAACGAAGTATGCCTCGCGGCTAATTCTTCCCTTTTTTTGTTTCGCGAGTATATATGCGGGAGCTTGGGATGTGGGATTTTTATTACTTGATAAAAGGATTTTGAGCGTTTCAGCGCGCGGTATTTTCGATCGATTTTTATGGACATAGATTGGAATATCGCGCGGATATGCTGGCTGAGTTTAGACCATTTTTTGGTGATTTGCTTCCGCTTCCGTGAAGAAATGTCGCGCAGTCTATAAATCGATATCTTCAGGTATCGGATTCAAAAAAATGTACTATATTTTTTCGGTCTGTGCGGAAGAAAATGTTTTATACTGGATTTGATTTGTTTATTTAATTCTTTTAGTAAGATAGGTACGGAATAATTAGTTTTATAAATGACAAAAGCGATCAATAAATGAAATGTACTTATTCGAATGAAATTTCGCTTAATATCCATAATTTTAAATCTAGAATTTTAAAGGATTATATTATAGGAAGTAGAAATGATTCGCATGACTTGATAATATGGATTTATATCAAAGCCATTTTCTTTTAAACAAAATCAATTATTATAATCTAAATGAAGTGAGATTGGATTAAAATAAGTATTACGGAATTTCCCCGCTAAATGAGTGTTCTCGGTAATTTAAATGCGCTTTGCGTTAAATACTCTGAAAATCAAAATTAATTCTCACAAAGTTTAACGACTATTTAATCTAAATAGCTTGCATGCCCTGTCAAACTATGGGAATGCGCGAATTTCATACAGATGAGACTTAATAACCTTGACGAACTTCAAAGCACACTATAGCAAAGCAACAATATTGATCAATGTGACAAGAGCATAGTCATCCCAATTAACACTCCGGCACTCCGCAAACTCTGGAATAACGAACTAAAAATAAAACGACCTCTGAACCGTAAAAGTCATTCTCAAACACTCCAATTCTTTATAATTGAAATTTCGAAGCGTGACATTGTTGTCTATAAACTGCGAAAACATATTTAATCAAACTCTAACATATTTTCAACGTATATAGCCACAGACTCGCGATTGCATTCTGCACTCAGCTAAGATCTCTCGAACTAATACGCTCTAATTAGGGGGTAATACCGGTTGTCAATATCGTTAACATGGCCTAACGAAGAGCCGTAATCGTCTGGGCAGCCGCGTCATCGGATTATACAGCAGAATTGTGCTTCTCTAGATCATCTGACTTTATTTTGAAAAGATCTCGTTTCTTGCGATAACGGAATTATGCTTTCAGATTACAAAATCGTAAAGTTTTTCTAACTGAAACCGACAATGTTATCATAGTGAGCTTTTAATCCCAGTATTAGCGGAGCTAAGAAGATTTCTCGAGATTTAAAATATTTTCATAAGAAATGTGGGTCGTACGGTTAGTCGATTATAAAAGATGAATAATGCGCCACGTACTTAAATATTATTCTCTCGAGTTTAGCACGATGAATAGTAATGTAATCTAACAATATATACTTTGGTTAATTAACAAAACTCATGTACGTATGCGCAATTAATATACACTTTTTACAATAAATCTGTTGAATTTCAATTTCACTAACGTTCATATCAAATATATCGAAATTAATTAATATTATACACGCGCGCAGCAACAATTGAATAAAATAACATTCGCCATGAATGATTCTGTCGCCGGTCATGAATTATTTACAGTTTCCATTTTGCGCAGTATCAATTACTGCGCTATATAATTTATTTTTATTGCGAAATTTGAGTGCACATCGTGCACATATTATATAGAGCGGTAAAAATTGGATCAACATAAATTGCGTTAGTCCAGAAAACTAATTTATTCCTACATAAGCACGGACACGCCGAGCAAGTAAATACCAATTGTTTCATAAAACCCACTCTTTTATCAAAACCAATCTTTATCAGCACGAAAGAGGGAGAGAGAGAGAAAAGAGTAGTGCAAATTGCTCGACTCGATTTCCGAGTAAAATACCAAGAAATATTTGGCCCCGAATAAATTGCTCTCTCTCTCTCTCTCTCTCTCTTTTCCTCACAAGACTATACTTTCTTGGGTAGCGAGTGTATAAAAAAGGAAAGAATCGCTCTCGCAGACGCGGATGATCATCGAGTGGAGCGAAACGGGGCGCGCGAGCTCGATTCGGGCAGGTATAAAAATGTCCCCTTCCGGAAAAGCCAGGCGTTGAAAATCCGTGCATCAGCTCCCCCGGCGCTGCATTTTTCCGCGGGAAAACCACCAGAGAGAGAGAGAGAGAGATGGAAAAAAGAGCTGTGTAGACGCCTTCTTTTATCGCTCGTAAAAATCGACAGCTACACCGCCGCAGCACTGATCCTGATAAACCCGATGTAGTGTACACGTCCTATCTGTGCGCCCCCGAGTGTGTATGTGGAGTGGATAAGCTCGTCGTCGTAGCTGCGAGAGAGCGAAATATAAATAAAGTGTCGCGCGGATGGCTAAGCTCCTCGCGGGTGCACCGCGGCTTCGCACCTCCTGGACGTGTGTCCCATGATTTCATTTGAAGAGAGAGAGAGAGAGAGCTCGTTTCAGTCGGATTTATATACAAGCGAGACGAGTCTCTCGCTCTCGTCCGAAACTTTCTCATTATACGAATTTCGCGCCGAGTGCAGCGCCGGTTTCGATTTGACTCTCTGCTATTAGAATGGGAATTGGGAAAGTTCGGTGGCCAGATGGGTTATAGACTTAAGCCTGGATTATACCTAGCGAACTTTTATTATTTAATCTGAAAACATACAGCTAATTGTATTCCATTGGTATACTATGATTCGTCTTTATATCCTTGAATTGCTACAATATATTCACGGGCGAAAAACACACAATTCGTGCTAACTCAATACCACACGTCTACATTATCATCGCGCATAATCAATGTTTATATATACCATATGCTCAAACGCGCGCATTTAATTGACCATATTTAACCCTAAAACGCTCATTTCATGCACATATGCACACATCCGCAGTACGTCCGCAATTTCAATGCAACAAAAAAAAGAAAGAGGCAAATATTATTATCGAGTAACAAATAAATCGGCGCGATCAGTAAAATGGCCACGAACGCAGTGTAGCGTATGATCGTAGTCGCGCACGTAGTCTCATTGTCAGTGTCCATTATCCAGCCGCACCCATACTATCGGGGCTCCTCGTATAAAGCGCCGCTTCGGCAGCTGATGCGGCGTTGAAAAGCTCGCGCTCTCGTCTTCCTGCGATATCTATATGTATATGCGTGCGCCTCTCATTGGCTCGACTATGCAGCGGCCCCACAATGACCCCACCGTATGTGTGTGTGTGTGAGCTCTTTGTGATGTACACGCGAGTGATTCGCGATCTGCATCATGACCTCCCCGTCGCATTACTGTACCATTGATTCGCGTCCGCACGCTATGTGCTTTTTTATGACTCTCTGCTTTACGCTTCTTGGAGCTCGTGCGATGCCTGGCCACCGATAATTGCTGTTTGGCGCGTTTAGGTGTGCGCGCGCGAGCCGATTGACCGGCATAATGTTGTTTCGTCCTGCAGCTATTGTTCGGCGGATATTGTTTTATATATATGCGGATACGAGTGGATGATGATTTATGATGCCGCGGTGTTGGAATTAGTCTGTCATATTCTTTGTTTATGCGTTTTGCTGGGGATTCAACGAAATTTCATTCGAATTATTTGCGAATAGAAAGTTTGTAAATGATGTATAGATAGCGAATGAAATCAGAATGTGTGAGAAACAAATCATAAAGTTTGTAAACAGCAACTATTGATGAGAAAACGATCTATAAATATTTTTGAACTGTTTGACTGATAATTATGCGCCATTAGCCACGTCAGAGCGGATAACGTAAATATTTAGAATATTCCATTAAAATCCATTGCATAATAAAAATTTTATAAAAAAACACATTATTTTACTATCTTTAGTTTCTTCTATTTATCAAATTTGACGTAATTTAACAGATTACATTTTCCCCTGTACCAATTATTCAGAAGCGATTTATCGCGAAGAAACCAAATAGACGCAATAGTATATAACCGATCTTCCTCAGACGAGCCTATATTTAAAATGCTATTGCAGGGTAATGTCGCACAGCTCACCACAAACTCCGTATATATTCGGCGTAACACTGAAAATAATACATAACGAAGCGGGTGCAAATGTTTTCCCGAGTTTTACGACTTATCATTTAGAGCTTGTGACAGGGCGCAAAGCCCGCGAAGCAGAAGAAGAAGCGCAGTGTGCAAAGCCACCGCCACCACCGCCGCCGCCACCACCGCCGCATTTAACCTGGATGAGCTCTGCCTCGGAAGAGTCGTGATTCATGCGTGTTTATATAAATTTAGAACTTCACTTTTGCCGAAATGCAGGTCGCAGCCGGCCGAGAGCCGCTTATTAAAGCCCCGCGCTGCCATTGTTGTGATGCTCGTTTAATTTGAACGATGCACCCGTTATATTTTCGAGCAGTGCTGCTCCTTTTGAAGATTATGCATTATATTGTCGCGCTTATAATGGATTGCTTAAGCTTTTGCAAATATTTTTATTTGCAGGCTTGTGCACTTTTTCAAAACCAAATTAAATATGTATTTATTTCTTTTTAAAAAAATTTCGTGTTTGTAGGTTTTTTTTTGTTATTTGTACCGTGTTTTATGCTGCAGACGTAACAAAGAGTGAAAGAAATTCAGGAAAATATAAATATAAATGTTATTTTCATTTTAGCTAATTAATATGAATAAACATATACTTAGAAATAGTAAAACAAATAAAAGTAACATTTAACGGTTTTAATATTAACTGCGTGCATTAAAAATAAAAATGTGACTTTGTTTAATGTACAACTGCAGCACAAAAGGATAACTTTTCTTGCAACTAAAAGACAAGCATAAAATACAACTATAATAAAAACTTTTTACGCGCACGCTACGAATGTAATATTTTATATCGGCAAGATAAATAAAAAAAAGAATTTTCACCAGAACGACGCCTTTGGATAATAAATCTATTGACTAAGAATTTTCTGTTGCCGTCGCCATAAACCAATAAAAAAATATCTCGTTACTCCAATTTCTCGATTGTACGATGGTTCTCGCACTTCAAAAATCCATGTTGCAATAAGTAAATCGATAGCAAAATCGTTCTGCGCAATTATTCAATTAAAATTCTAAGTACTTTTATCAGTCAAAACAGATAACCCTGGTATCGCATTGATAACGAGTAAAAATCTTAGTGAAGCGAAATTTATTATGCGCCGCCAAAGTGACTTTTGTGCAACATAATACGGAATCCGAGCAAGTGTAACGTCTCCGATTTCTCAAGCGGTGAATCACGATACTCAAGCGCGCGTCAAATGTTAGGCGTGTATATAATCGGGGCGAAGAAAGCCTAGCAAGAGCGATTTAACATTTAACGATTTGCAATCTCGAGACGAATTCTGAATTACGAGGATTAGGGGTTATAGTGATTTTTTGATTTTAAAAGAGGAATTGTAAATCGCGAGTAATGTAAATTAGAGTTATTAAATAAGTTTCACACTTTATGTTGAAATTGGTAAGCAAAATTTGTGTAATATATACAATGTCTAGTTAAATTAGAATAGATTCATTAATAATTACATGAATCAATGTAATTATATTATTATTATTATTATCAAAAAGTGAAATTTCACACAGTATACATATATTTGCATACATATTATAACATTTTCTGCTTCAGAAATAATCTTTCGATTTTCCTATAAAATATGACACGTGATTATCTACAAATCAACAAAAAAACATTGCACTTTTCATTGTGCAAGAAAATAATGCGTTGGATTATCGAAAAAAAGCTTCGCTTGGTCAGTAAAAAGCGTACATTTTCTGACAGGACATTGTTTTGTTATTTCTCACGCCCTGGTGCGAGCGCGACATAATGACGATTAAAATTCCTTTTTGAGAAAACATTTTCCACAATCAACATTATTTTTCCATAGTTGACCACTGTGATTCTGAAAAATTTATATTTGACTTGCTGAATTCAGACAGTATTTGCGATTTATAAATATTTGCACACATTAATATCTCTTTATACCGCAATAATTTAATAATCAACGCTGTTGATTAATTATTGATATTATTTATAAAAAAAATCATTTTCCTCCATACAATTATAAAAAGTTGTTTATCTCTGGTTGGCCAATTCTCATATCTCGCATTGAGCGCCATCTGAATAACAATTTTCTAAATGTCATAACGTCCAACAAAACAAACCTTTTCGAAAATTCACTCTGCTCGTGCAATAAACCAAGAACAATAAAATTTCTCAAACATTCGTTCCCAACGCAACGGCGCGCAGTCAGTCAAATAAAGATCGCAAGCAATGTAACTAAAGACCGCCGTGAGACAGTGAAAACAGTCCCAATTAAAGGCAAGAGACTCGGGCTAGCGACAATCGTCCTCAAAATACACGCAGCAAACGAGGTTCAAAGTGCATCTCCCGTCGGGGCATCATCGAGATTGTAGCCGAAATCTCATCTATTATTGTAGAGCACAAGTCGGGTCAGAAGTCTGTACAGCCACTCTCTACATACACACACATACACACACACAAACGCACACGCACGCACACAGCCACACGGAGAGAGATACTCGAGAGGTGTATATAGAGGCGGCGTTGAGCGCATGCGCGGCAACTCGCCAAAGCCAAGTACAGATCGACCCGCGAAAAAGTGCGCCGCCTGCCAAAGGGCAGAGAGGGGGGCAAGGAGGGTAGAGAAAAGCGGCGGCAGCGGCGGCGGGCAGAGACAGAGAGAGAGAGAGAGAAGAGAAACATGAGAGCCGTCGGTATCACATCCAACCCCGAGTCATTCGGCTACATAACATACCAGAAGCGGTTGCTTAGAGAGGCGCGCGCGAGCGAGCGAAGTGAATGATGTACGAGGAAATACACGGCGCGCAGAGGATAGGGTATTATTAGGTGCGAAGATGAAAGCGAGGCGCAGGAAGTTGATGGTGGAATAAAACGAGCTAAGCGCGAGGAAGACATGCTTAGCTATAAGCTCGCGCTAGAGGAGAGAGGGAAAGAGATGATGCGGGAGAGAAAAGAAGTCGAGGGGTCGATCTCTCTTTCTCTGCCTGAGAGGAAGGGCATGAAGAGAGCTGGAGGAGAGAGGTAATCGGGGTATTAGACCGCGGACGATGTGCACGCAGTCGGATGAAGTAGGGG
>UELU01126449.1:21864-56943 GCA_900490025.1 Megastigmus dorsalis
GGGGGGGGGGGGGAGGTGACCGATGGATATGGGGAATCTCAAGAGTGGCTAATAGATACGAAAGCACGCGCGAATACGTTTTTTAGCCAATCGGGGAGTCGAGTATCAACCTCGGCGCTGGAACAAACAAACGACTTGGACTGCGTGTACGCAGATTCGCGCGGGATGCACTGAAATCAAAGCATAGATAGCGACATCGAGAGAGAGAGAGCAATCCAACGGATCTGGATGCACACGTAAGCGCGTCCCGTAGAATTAAAGCGCCAGATACAGAGAAAATAAGGCTGCATGCACGTATAGGAGAGAGGGAGAAACTAAGCCGACGAATGCATCGCAGCGGCAGCAGCACCCGCAGAGGGAGAGAGAGAGAGAGAGAGAGAGAAAGAGAGGGAGATAGCGGAAGGGGCAACGACGAACGTATAGCTGCGCGGTAGTATACAGCGACAAGCGGAGAGCGAGCGAGAGAGAGGAAGCTATAGAACGAAGAGGGAGCGTCGCGGCGGTGGCGGTGGCTGCGGCGGCAGCGGCAAGCGCCGGCGTTCCTCGGCTGCGCTCAGCGGCGGCGGCGGCGGCGGAGTCATAGTCTCTCTCTCTCTCTCTCTCCCGCGTCCTCAGTCATCCGTACGATGTCGCGGCGGTGAAACGCGTCCGAGAGTCCTCCGGCTCCTCTCATTCCTCTCGCGACTCTCGCTCGCGCGCACACGCACGTGCTTCCTCTCTCTCTCTCTCTCTCTCTCTTGCACGCACACCTACCCCCGACTCCTCTGTTGTTATTGTTGTGGTCGTGCGTTGATAATACGAGGCGCAGACAGAGAGAAACGGAAGAGTGGATATCAGGCTCGTGGCTGGCCGGACTCGTCCCCTTACTACTGTGGGTTGTGCATGTGCCGCCGCGGGATACAGCAGTTGCGTTCGGAACACATGAGGCTGTGATAGCGAGTGGCGTCGCATGCCCGGTGAAGGTGAGTTCGCCTTTTCTCTATCTTACGGATGCGTTTTGTACGTTAAATTATCCGCAGCGATTCTGTTTGTTTGTTTGGCCGGAATTTGTATCTTTTTTTTTTTTTTTTTTTGTTTCCGGAGATGAACTGCGCTCGTGTCTCTCTATTTATTTTAAATGCCTCGCACAGCAGTAAATATAGAAACTGCTGCGGTACACCGAGTTTGCGAATGGAATTTTTTCGAGCGCGAATTATTGTGGCCCGAGTATTGAATGTTGGGGTGAGTGGATTGTGTATACGCGGCGAGTAACTCTCGCAGCTCTTTCTCTCTCTGTCTCTTTCTCTCCTTTCGCCGGTTTTAATTATTATACGGCTTCGATATTCAATATTTGGTTTCGAGTTCGTACCCACCGACGAGTAAGCACGAGACATGAGTTTTTGCAATTGTGACGAGTTCGAGTTATCGACTGACAGATTTGATATTTTATTTTTTGCTGTAATAGCTTATTGGTTTGCGTTTGTTTAACGAATTTGATGTACCTATGATGAATATTCTATGAACAGAACATGGAAATTTCATAACAATAAATTGAAATTGTTGACTTGAAAAACATTTATAATTATTTTAAAGCCTATTGTACGTTACATTATTTGTAAACACAAAAGTTCGTTTCTGTCGAAATTCACAGTTCAAAAATCGTTAATATTTTGCTTTGAAAAAATCTGGTATGTCAATTTCAATAAAACAAAATGCAGTGAATAGCAAAAACAAACTATTTTTCACCTAGAAAACAACGTATATACATCCCCTACCAAATCTTTATTTTATTTGAATTAAAAAATAATATACCCAATCGATATCGTATGAAAGAAAGATAAGATGTGAATTACGCATAGAAGCAATATGGATTAAGTCGTGATTAGCAGTACGCATATTAGATGATCGAAGCTGCGTAGAGCTAAATGAAATTTTAATGGGGAGCCATATAGCCACGCGCCAAGCTAGCGATTGTACAGTTGACGGAAAACGGATTGTTATCAGAATCAGAATTATAATAGCTCGACCATCTGGTTCCTTTACGGACGGTGAGATTTGATTTTTTCAATGATATGTAAAAATCGCGCGGGTTTTCGTCGGTATGGGAATATTTTCACCTAAAAATAAGTTTCACGCTCCCTTATGACTTTCCGAGCTACTCACTTGGAAATAATCGTCTTATTCTCTTTGTATGATGCTCATAATTTCGTTCTTAAATCTTAATTTTCCTTTTGTTATTTTAATCCCTGTGTATCACTAAATTTCAGCTCCGAAGCTGTTCAAAATTACATAATACACAATTTGCATTGCACATTGATTAACAGTTCCAATTGCGTATGCACATGGATTATTCATGCATTTGTATATCGTCTAGGAAAATAATTTAAATGATCAGTCATTGCTTATTTTTAACAAAGACACACCTTTTCACATTCTAAGAGAAACAATCGCTTCGTTACATACTTTCGGATTTAAGTAAAAATCAATTAAAAAGTAAAAGGAGGAAGCTCTACTAGGTATAAGCGAATATCGAGCGTAACTAAACGATAAAACGTAAACATAAAAGCGCTCGCTACAAATGTCCAAACCGCTGTATCTATATTAAGTAGCCTTAATTACGGTACACTTAAAGTAAAATGACACGGCAAAATAAAGACACGCTCGTGCCGCTGTTGCTGCCACTGACTGGTATCCAATAGCTAACATTTTCCAATTATCCCTTTGACGACATTGCTCGACTCTCACGCATTCGTTACGTACTCTTTCGCTACATTGAACTTTTTTTTTGCTCAAGAATAACAATGAAAAAAAGAGATAATGAAAGGTAAATGTGCGAAACAGATTTTTCGTTGGATGGAAAACAGTTGAGCTACTTTAATGTAACGTGGTTATACGATATAGTTAAAGAGAGAAGAAAATATAAATTTCAAATATTGAACGAAAGCTGCTATTTTCCGGGGTGATAAAGGAAAAGTTTATTTCTAAAATTAACAATTTTGTATAAAGAAAAAAAATTAACGCGCCATAGATTTCAAGGACGAGTACAAGCATCGCATGCCTCAGCTCTGTATCTATTGCATAGACACGAAAATAATGTTCTATTTTGTGGAAATCGATTTGCCAAAGCACTAAACTTATCTATTATACGAATGATACCAACTTTCACGGTGAACTAGGCCACGTTGTACATAATTTACATAGATAAAAAGTTAATAAAACTCGCCGATAAAATCTCTCGCGTTTGTCCATCAATCTCCAACGAAACAATCCACATCCCTACCTTCAGAGCGCATCGAAAAAAAATCAATACTTCCACCCTAAATTTCGTAACACTGAACTCACGGAAATGCAACCCTCCCAAAATAAAAAAATCAAAGTCCAATATCACCGAATAGACCCCGTATGACTGCGGAGACAAATTAAACAGAGCAAGGGAGGGGAAGAAGACGGAAGTGAAGGCGAGAGACGTCCTCGACCTCTGAAAATCCTTAGCTTCCAATCGCTCCAATCTCCCTTCTATATACACACACACACACAGAGAAAGAGAGAGAGACAGAGAGAGAGAGAGAGAGAGATCGAAGACCGGATGTCGGTGCTTCGGGCGGGGCGTCGTGGCGTGTGGGAAACCGATAGACCAAGACAATCGGCCCGATAGACAATGAAGCTCTACTACGAGGACGACGAGAGAACACCCCCATATAACCCATCAGAGATTCGGGATCTATTCCCCGGTCCTGGCCGCCTCCGCCGTCGCCGCTGTCGCACCGTCGTACTTCGTTATGTGGGATCCCCCGCCCTCCTCTGCTCTACCCAACGGCCATTAATGAACGGATATTTGTCGGGCCGATATCGTAAATCTCGATTTGTTTCGGCGCGAGGCGGCGCGTGAGTGTGTCAGCCATAGCCGCCTGTGTACATATTTGCCAGGCGTGATTGCCTGCGATAGATTCGCCGAGTTTTGAGGATTTCACGCTCTCGAGCTCGCGCATGCACATCCCCGACTGAGAGCTAAATGCCGTTTTGCGATTTTTTTTTTTTTTTTCAGTTTCGTATAAGCTGCGATTTTGAATATTTTGTGTAATTTGTTGCTATTCGAACGATGGTTTTAAGTTAACGTTGTAACGATTTCCTTTTGGCAGACGCTAAATTAATCATTTAATGTATATTAATTAAATAGAACATTCATTAAGCAAATGCATATTGTGTTACTCAAAACTCGAGCTTAATTCAATAATAAGCACCGTATTTAAAATCATAAAACGACGTGCAATTTTAATACTTTTTGAATAATGTTGGTAAATTGACCTAAACAAAGTAAACAAGTGTTGCGTAAATAATTTTTGTCAAATTAGAAAATTCGAATGAAACCTGCATTGTTTATTAGCGTAGAGGACATTTAAAAGATTTAAATAAAGAAGAGTTAATGCAAATGTATTGGAAATCTCTTCTAATAATGCACAAAAGGCTGCTTTTGATAAAGTATTTTAATATGAGAAAATGGAAACACAAAATAAACGCGGTCTCCGATATCCAAACATTCTTTAGTGTATGACACTGTTGTGGGGCATTAATTATTAATTTTACAAAGTCACCTTTTTCAAAAATTCAAACAATTCAAAATTGCCACCGTTTTAATGCCTTTATTAGTTCCACATATATGGCGTGTTCCATTGGAAAAACCCAAATTCTCGAAGACACGAGATATTTTAAATGTAATGAAAAAATTAACTTTAAAAAGTCAAATATTCAACGATTCGCAAGCCAGATCCGATAAAATTTAAATTTCAAAATCGCTACCTCCTGTCTAAAATCGCCAAAGCTGCATTCGATCCCGAAACCTTTTTTACATTTTTATCCGCACTTCAGTAAACATGCGAATAAAAACTCTCAAGTCACATTTATCCCACAAAAAGTTCCACTAGAAAAAAAGCCAAAAAAAAAAACACAGAGCATACATCAACAATTCATTCGTACAGAAACCCATCCGATCAATTTCGATTAATCTAAAAAACACCGAAAGCTTTCTCCACAATGACAGCTAATTTCCGAAACTGTACACACTCCACCACCAACGAAAATCATCCCCGCAGTAAATCCTCCCACTACAAAAGCGATAAATAATCGCGTGCTTTAAAACGATCGTTACAGGTATACGAAAGTCGAGTTTCGGTATATACCCAGCAGCAGCAGAAGCAGCAGCTCTTGCCCAATGTTTTAATAGAATTAATTACTAACGCGAGTTTGAACACACAGCCGTATATATATATACGTGTACACATCATCGCAAGCAGGCGCTTCTCGCGGCAGCTGATGAATATGGAAAATAATTTTCGATCTAGTCGACCTGGCACTCGCACATTTTAATGACAAAGTAATGGCAGCGATGATTAAAGCCGACAGATTGATTTGTGCACTATTCGTTAAACGGACTCAACTCCCGGACAACGCGTCCACACAGTCGCGGTATATTCAATCGATAATTCGAATATTCCGCGTGGGAAAGGAGCGTAGCGGGCTTGAAACACGAGGAACGATAGGACATTGATTGTCACCTTTACGCGGACCGTCAAGCCGTGAAAATGGGATAATTATTTTCTAAGGGCTCTTGTGTGGACTCGTTAGACGGTTCACTTGTGACGCGATGGCGAGAAAAATTTTTAAGCACGCGCTATAAATCTATTTAGTAGTGTTAGCGTGTGATAAACGAGATGATCTTAGTCCCATCGAATTTCTAAATATCTTCAAAGATTTGTTTTCGAGTGTAATTCAATAAGCTTGTTTTTTTTAATACTATCGCCTATCAAACATTTGACAGATCACGATAAACTTTCGATTCATTCCTGCCTTTATCGTAATTATAGAAGAAGAAAAATATGTACAATTTTTAAGTTTTCTATGACTTTCCATAGGGCTGTTTAAATTATTCATCTATTTAGATCCGCAGACAATTATTATTATAAATCGTTAATTAATTATAAAGTTCGATCCAATTTTGTTTAAGCTTTTTTTAAATATACGCGGTGTACGTTTACATTATCTGATTAATGTTGAAAAGATGTTTCAAACAAAATTTCAATGAAACTCTTGAAGCGGTTCAGATGATATCACTAGATTAATAAAAGTACAAGCACAAAAGTACGGGAATACTTGCGAGTCAAGTAGCATCAAAGTTTTTCCTCCATCCACTAAATTACTACTGTCCTTATTATTAGTACTCCTACGAAGATGTATAAATTTTTTTATTAAACTCAAACTCAGTTTTCTTACAGAAAAAAAGAGTTTTGAAACACATCTCGCATTGAAAACGGAAGTAAAGCAATTACACCCGAGCAATTTATCTTTCTCCTATGAACAAAAATTCAAAATGATATATAAATAGAGTTAGGGGACAAAATTGCGTTTCCACGAGCACTTTTCATAATTACATTGTAATATTTCAGCTCGGGAAAGATTAATTTCCAGCTTAGATTCAAGTTTAATTTGTGAATGTACACACTGTGCCGCCCACAGTGATAAATTTCACCCAATTTAAAAGCATAACTTCCACATTGAATTCTAGATTTCTTCTTTGATCGATTGATGCCCTCTTTTTTATCAGCTAACTTATTCCGTCTCCGAAAAAACTCTGAGAGAATCTTTTCACAAAAATGCTTTTGCGATAACTGCGTTAAAAGTCGGCAGTTTTCAATTACGAGAAAGAATTCTATATTCAAAACCTCGTTAAAATTACTAATTTAAATTTCTGTTGGAAAGCATTTTTCGAATTGTCGCGGGATATAAAATGAGAGAATGACTGAAAGCATGCAGAAATTTATGCACGTTAAAAGATTTTCATGCTTTTTCCAAGAGCTTATTTACTGCAACTCGAAAACTTTTGATAAAACATTTTTCAATAACATCCATTTAAGGTTGTCATTTAATTCCAGATATATTTTAAAAATCCTTTTTTCAAGATTGCAATTTTCCTAAAACGTTTTAGCTTCCATACATTTCTTCGAAATTCATCCTTCAATGCGATTTTAGAGAGATTTTTAGAAATTAAAAATTATTGATTTTATGTTCCGAACAGCATCTTAAAAATAATTTCAAATTTTCTTCGCACCTCGGTATTCCAAAACCACTTCTGTCACATATTACAATTTACTTCCGCGCTAATCCATATAATTCCCTTTGGCGCTTCATTAACCTGTTTTTAAAGCTTACACTTTGAGGCCTCAGCCTCGAAATCAGGGCGTACAAACATCTCTGCATACTAATTTATTCGAAAATTCGATAGACGTCTAAATTTCTGTTCGAATTAAACTGCATCGTCCTACCCATTCCAACCTTCTATTATCCTATTTTCAATGATAAGCGTGTACTGATTTTCACCGCTGATTCCAAAATCATGATTCTCAGCATTCCAAGGACACCGATACATAACACGTATTTAAGTTAAAATTATATCCGTCTTCGGATTTTTTTTCGAATCTTAATTTCTAATCTTATTTTACTGATCTTCCGCTTAAAAAGTTGTACGTAATTTTCTGGACGATGGGAAACAACTTCTGTTATCTCGAGTTAAAAAAAGTCTTTCAATTACAAAACTGGGTCATTTTGAAAGAAAACTAATCTTCAAAGAATTTTGAGACAAAAATCATATTTTGTTATAATAAAAGCATTTGCATGTGTGACACAAGAATTTTATGCATTTATACTGCGTAAACCGTGTCACAAACAGTAATGTGAATTAACGAAAGAAAACCCTTTGTGTCAATATTGTACTAATTCAAAAATGTACAATGAATTTTATTTATTATAAAAGCTTATCTGTAGTTTTATTTATTGTACATAACGTAATAAAGTGTCCGTTCCACGTTATTAGCCATATTCTTTTATTCATGCAGTATAAAAGTAACAGCTTGGCATCTATTATATTTTGCATTTCCACCCCCCTACTCGGCAAATTATAAGCGGGCAATTCGCGAGCAAATTGCCGCGGCAACGGTCATTCAGTGCACGAACGCCAAATCAAAATCCTCCCCCTGCGGCTCACCACCATCACGAAATATCAAAATCGCATAAGCTCCAAAACGCGACATAATCAACTCACTATATACAAAGAAATAGTATACCGCACGAATGGCCATTGTTAAGAAAAAAAAAATAGGCGAAGGCAACAACAAAGGAGGCAGCCATAGAATCGCTCATTGAGGTCGCGAATTGGCGTTTTCTGCAGCCAATTAAAAATTCGCTAGGCCACGGACCGATTGTTTTGCCTCGCAATAATCGCCGGGACTACGCCAGTAAATTGGGGGGATCGGGAAACTGTAGCGCCACACCAATGGCATCGTCTCTCTCTCTCTCTCTCTCTCTCTCTCTCTCTCACTCCCGCATCGACTATGGAAACTTTGACAAATGTTCAGCGCGGCAGAAACGATACATATAAATGCAGCCACGCGGAGGGGGTTTGGTTAGGCGTCGCTTAATTAACGCCGGAGAAAATTCGACTGCGTTCCGCACCGGATTTGCTTTCCGAATGATCGAGCGCGATTGCTCTTGTGCGCGGCCCCTTCCGACGCACACACACACACACTAGCTATGCTGAAAGCATTAGAATTATCTCCGTGAAGGTAACATCCGGATTTCCGCACGGCTTGTGCGCGAGGATAGAATGGAAATCTGGTTAATTCGATTGATTGCGGGCTTACGGCTCAGCTGGAATTTAAATTTCTTAATTGGGAAATGAGAAATTGGTTGGAAATGATGAAAATGTAACCAATGGACGGTTAAGTTTCAAGTTACCGTATCGTCTATTTTGGGAAATTTAATTCAATAAAGATGTGACGCAATAAATATTTTACTCTTCCGTGCCTTAATCATTTTAGTGCCTCTATTTAAAATTTCACGTATTATAAAGTAGCGCTCCGGAAATTATTACTGTTACTGACCAAATTATAGAAATTTCGATAAAAATAAATGTACTTATTTGGGTGGGAATAAATATAGTATTTGGGTACATGTAAAATTCATGAACCTTCATAATCATTGAAGAAAAAATTTTTGGATTACCTTTTAAAAAAGCTATCTTTTGGAAAAACAACATAAGAAAAAGCACAATTAAAAAATGAATTGTATTTTATCACACACCAGAAAAAAATTAAAAATTATATAACTTGAAAATATAAAAATAGTTTATTTTCTACAGGTGCAAAAAAAAATTATCTTTACTATGAAATAAACGTTAAAGTTTCAAAATAAGTGATTGCGAAATTCTAAAATGATACTTCCGTGGAGGATAAAAATGAATGTATTTTTAATTATTGAATGAGTTACTCTGCTTGAATTGTAAAACTTTAGAACGCGCTAATTATCTCGAAGATAAGATGTGGAATACATGAATCTGTACTTTTTTATTATTACTTCTTTCATAATTGGCGTACAAATAATAGTCAAGTTTTATGTTTTTTAATTTCTTCATGGATCGCAAAACAAACGAGCGCTTAAAAGCGCAATTTATTCAAGAAGAAGACATATTTATGATAATACCTAACGTAACTTTAAGCGAACAGAGGTGGAAGAGATCGCGTGACATTGTGTGCAGTTTATTATTACAGTATGAATTGCGTACGAACGGCAAAGTAATGTGCTTAGTTCAGCATAACGTTTAATTTCCGCCAGACTGCACCGAGGAATTATTTTGCTTTGAGAAATATCAAAGCTTCGAAGCTAAAATTTGTGCTAAATTATTTTTACTAAAATATTTTTATACTGGAAGAACAATTAAGAATGTGCTTCTGCTTCGGGTAATGTTAAATCGAGTTCGTTTAGTTTGCTTTGAAATTCTATATGAGTTTGAAAGTAATCTGTAGTGTAAAAATAATAAATCCTTCACATATAAATCCAATTGAATTTAAAGTTAATCAATAGTTATGTCAAAATTACATTTTTTCATGATCCAATATACCTTGACAATATTTATTTCGATTAGTATTCATTCTCACTTTTAACAAAGAAATATTGAAATCTTATTTTTAACCATGACCATAAACATATATCAAGAATTCATTTTCTGTTTATAGATTCGAATATGCGCCTTGGTGTCATCAATTACTATTCTCATTAAGAACATTTGTGCAATTTATGCCACGTAGGCATCTTTAGAACGTGACTAGTATTTCGAACAGCAAATTAATAGACCCGACTCTCGATGAACTGATTTAGAAAGTATTGACAAATTTTGATTAACTTGAATTCTCAAACAAAAGGCAACGCTTTGTCTTTTTGCGTGAGCACAATCAGCCACATAAATTATTCATCGCGGTTATTCAAATTTCGCATTTTCATACTTTTTACATCAAAGAAGATCGTGGAAAAAACGAGAAATAATATCTTAAATATAATCAAGTGCATAAATTATTCATCACTTCGACAGTGAAGAATAGAAAAATTTAAATTTTTGTATTCTTTGTTTGATAATTATACGTTTCAAACGATACAAATATTTCTGTAAAAGATGGGCTGCTCCTTCATTAGTTTCGATCCCTAATGAAATCCACAGTCAAAATAATTGAACAAAAGAGATACATTAATTAATAAGAAATATATAAGTATCAAATTTTCGAGAACCGAATAACTTTGGAATGAAACGTAGATGTAAAAATGCTAGACTTTTAGATTTAATCTAGTTTAGAAGCAACTTCGAAAGGAAAATGTTAAATTTTAAAAAGTGAAATATTTAATAAGAATAATTTTCGAAGGCTCACAGAAGAGATTGGATAAAAACGTTGAAGCATCTGCAAGGCTTCTTGCAATCAATAAACATAAATGTCGAAAGGGTATTTGTTTACTTTTCTCTATTTTTTTAACGCGTCATCACAACGTCACTAAAAATCTTAACGTGCAAGTCTTTGGAACAAAAAATACTTGTTAATATTAATAGAAGAAATAATCTCATTAATGATGCACTAAGAAAAGTTTGTTTTATTACGCTGCGTAAAATATACCGTACGTCACGAGAGCTTCACTCGTAAAGTTTTATATTTAGAAATAGGAAAACACAGTAATCAAGTGCATTACCATTCGTTCTATTAAAATTTATTCAAGCATTACATGTAGCTATTGCTCCTATAGTTATGTAGGATATAACTACCGATCAATACTAATAACTTTGTAAAATATATATATTATTTTTTTTGCTATTTTAAACATTATAAGACTATTTTATAGGCCTATGAAATCATAAAGTTGCAAATCTTTTTGTAAAGATTATTGTCACTTAGCATTTACGATAAAACATTAACTCGCTTAATTATATCCCACATTGATAGATAAACAACTAATTCTCCATTTGGGTTTACAGTCCGGTATGAGTACAGAAGGAAGATCGCGCCAAGGGAGAAGATGACGCTGCGCAGACACGTCCTTGCGGGCATCCGCAGGGCGATCCTGGCCGCGGGTGTGCTCGCCCTCCTCGTCCTAGCACTGTCCAGTCAGGAGCGCTCGAGTCCCAACAGCTCCGGTGGATCTCGACAACCCATCAGCCCCGAGGTAAGGCAAACAAACTCAACTATTTCGTCAACCGCTCGCGTTATATCGATCGTTGCGCTGCAGCCACGATCAAAATTCTCCATCGTTGGCCGCTGTGTGATTTATGCAAACTATTGACTGGACCGTATATAGCTTGATAAATTTGACTGAGAAATTCGAGATTGCGCGCTCTACGATCGCTCATATTACTCCGCATAGTTTAGCTTTAGAAATTTGGAAAATTGACTTGTGGCTCACGGGGGCTTGGGACAACAAAAGTAGCGCGGTCAAGGAGTTTTGGGGGAATTGTTTTTTGGATAGATGGATTCTGCGAATCTGCCGGATGATTTACTTAATAATTGTATATTGTTAGGTTGTTATTGGAATTAGTTTACTTGGTGACTAATTTAATTTTGGCCTTGGAGAATATGATTAGAGTGCATTTAGCGAGATAGTTAGATAGATAGAAGGTTAGATGATTGAATTCTAATCCAAACAATGCTGTCAGTCGAAATTTACTATTAATATTATATTGTTTTTCTTGTATGACTAGGTAGAACAAAAAATTAAATAAATGAAAACAACTACGGCACAGAGCAGTAATCAAGAGTCACGCAATGCTTAGAAATGATATCAGTATAATACAATTAAAATAATTTTCTACCCCATTGTTGTGCGAAATTGCGAGCCTTAAAAAGTCATATTAAAAAGTAGACAGAAGGCCATTCCTACAATAAGAATTACATTCTTATGATTTTTCGTACATTTAAGAAAATCATTTATACTTAATCATTCCACACATTATTTATATGACCCACCGTGGCATCTTCTCACCGATCTGAAATACAACGACACAAATCCTTGCGCACGCTCAAAACTGTTATTAGACTCACGCTATATAAAATAAAAATAGAAAAGAAAATTAATGCCCGCACGAAAGTGCGCAATTTATGAAACTTAGGGGCGAAAAAAAGACCTCCAACTCCTTTGACTTATCGCGTGAAAAGAATGTACAAAAATAAAAAAAAATAGAAACGGAGAGAAATGTAAGTGTGTCCAAGTCAACCAAGCCCTTCGCTGGAATATCGAATCGCACGGAAAATTGTAATTAGGGAATCGAATAGCGTGTTTGGTAAAGGGTAAAGTTGGCTTTCATGACCTTCGGCCAAAGTGAGATTGATGTCTGCAAGCATTTTCGAAGCATTAGCCCGCGATTGCAGTGCAAACATTTTCCGCGCATTTGAATAATACATCTTGCGAAAGCTGCTGCTGCTTGACTTCGCTTGAGCACGTAAATGTGCAATCACACAAGGAATTCGTTAAACAAAGATATAAGTAAGCAAGAAATCTAACAGTATTGAAATTAAACTTGCTTCAACGGTACGAGATACCAAAAGTTACTTGAAATCGATTTTTGTCAATACCTCAAGGTAAAAGTACCAATCGCTCATCTATATTATAAAGAAAATTTTATTATCTTTCAAAAACGATTTATAAAGAGAAGATTTTCGCTTTACCTCAAAAACGCATGCTTCAGTATCTGGAAATTTATGTCCCAGTAAAGTATTTATGGCCAGCTTTTTTCGTTCCATTTTTATGAAAATAATGACTATTTTTCCACGTAATCGTGACGTTTATAATAAATGTGTGTACAATTTACGTTTATTATGTGAGTAACAAAAAGATTTACATAGATGATAGTATATCGAAAAATGTAACCCAAAATACAGTACTCTACCCACATTGTTGTTTTGGTAACCTCGCTTTCTAATTTATGTATAATAGCAAAATATTCGGCACTCGTGGTTTTTTATGTACTAGTGGCTACGTATTTTCTAATGCGACACTACTACATTTACTGCGTTAATTAAGAAATGTTCGTTGAAAAAGCGTTCAAAAAATAATCCAGAATTTGATATTAAACAATCCCGTTCATAAAATTTAATATTTTTTATGTAAACATTTTTCGAACGCTCCATTATTTTTTTAATTAAAATCCATCCCTTCTTCTTCTCTAAAAAAAAAAAAAACAGGTAATGAACATCGCTTCGTCGCTTCAACGAACGCGTAAAGCAGCTTGACAAATGCGTGAATGTGTGCGAAGAGAAAATACTTGAATTCGGGGTAAAGAGAACGCTCAAAAAATATAAATCGAGAGAGAGAGAGAGAGAGAGAGAGAGAACTCGCTCGACGTCACATTAATCTTCCAGCAATTCTATTTCGAATGCTCGGACAGCTTGACTGTGTCCAATAAACGAAGCCGGAAGCGTTTGCGCCCTCGTGTCTCCCTTTTTTTTCGGAGCACATAGAGGCAACTCATTCGCAGGAGCCCTCTGTGTTTCTCTTCCCAGCTTTGTGCGTTTCTCCTTATAAGTAATTTTCCGCTTCAAATCCACTTACTGCCGTGGATTATCGACCTTACCTTGACCAAAGTACGCCATCGTTTCTAGCTTTTAGATTTCGATGTGTTATGGGAATGACTGGATAAAAGTGGTTTATAGCGGTCGAAAATGGGGCGGTAATATTATCTTTCGATGCTTGAATGATTTTGTGATTTCAATACTGGAAAATTTTTTGATGAAAGGATAAGGGATAACGACCACAGCAAATTTCCATATGTTGGCATATCGTGTGTATACCAAAGATATCTCTTGATAAATCAATTCATTCAAAAATTTTGTAAATAGTGGATAATTGTAATTAAATAAATATTTTTTATTTTTTTCTGCTACTACCACTTTGTCTATGGTCATTCCAACATTTACTAAAGTTTGAATTTCATCTACTGATTTGTTTGCAGCAAAAGTAGTACAGCCAAAGTGTCAATTTAGAAATGTACTCATAGACATCCGACGTTTCGTTAAAAATTCAAGATGAACAGATACAATAAATTCATAGCGAACGAAGCATATTAACAAAGTTTACTGCTTTTTATCTTACCACTCTCAAGTAGTTGTTTGACGAAGCAGAAATGACAACTAAAAATAAAATGTTCACAATGCGGAAATAGCCGATGTCATTTAATGCTTCTTTTTTTATCGCTTATGTTTATCTTCTCCTTGGTACTATTCATTAGCTTTAACATATGTTATTTGCTTACTAGTATTATCTAAGACTAAACATGCGAAATAAGTTCATTATTTGCTTAAAGTTGATGATAATGTTCTGTTTATGTCAAGTAAAAGTATTGCAAAGATAAATTCTCAGTGAAAATTAATGCATGGCAGTTCAAAAACTTTACTTATAATCCGGTGTAAAGTAACAAGATTGATTATACTTTGTTAGTATTACACTTTTATGTAGTGAGATTAATAGCTTTCTTTTACGATCGGGATATTTAATATTCTAGTAAAATAAACAAAGTTAAATGCAACGTATGACTAAAAAATATACCTAAATAAAGTACCTAAATAATGAACTAAATTTATTTAGAGTAGACTTTTGGGATGAAGGTCAAGAGTTCAACAATTGTTTTTAATTATGCTCAAACTCGCACTACTGACAGCAGTACTTTTGGTGCTGCAGAGATAATTTCATTAAATTTCTTTTTTCATAAAATGTTTGAACTTTTCCAGCATGTATTTTAACACTGGCTATTTTCATTAAATACGACAACAACTGAAGAATTATATAAATCATAGAGATATAAAAAATTTGAGAAAAACTTAGGAAAAATACAGTTCTCAAATCATTCATTCAGTACAAACAACACCTAATTTTTCCTCAAATGCAATGTGCACACACAGCTCGCGAATCAGTGGAACCAGCTTCCAGCAAATCCACTCTATCGTGCTAAACTTGACGCGCTAAAAACTTCCGGACTAATGTCGCAAAAGGTGCGCCAAAAAAGGGAAGCCAACTTGTGGCCCCCCTTCGAAACTTTTCCACTTTCATCTCTCTCACTCTCCCGATAAATCGGCATTCGAATCTTGCGCGCACCTATAGACTCTCCCGTAAATAAAGCAACTCCCGGCAATCCGATCTCCGATATATTCCGCGTAATGACTCGTGCAAACACGAGCCTCGTAGGACGCTTGCACAAAGAGTCAAAGGATGAAAGAACGAGAGGGAGAGAGAGAGAGAGAGAGAGAGAGAGAGAGAAGAAAAAAAAGAAAGCTTTGGGTAAACGTCCGGTGCAGGTGCATTTTTCATATCGAGTGAAATGGGTCGCGCGTTGGCGTGTGTGTTGCAAGCGGGGGATTGCTTGAAAAATGGCTGAAGAGTAGTATGAAGGGGGGAAGGACAGAGTGCAACAAAAAAAAAAGAAAGGCAAATACCAGACGGTCTGTTTGTCGACTCTTAATTGCGAGCGTGCGCAGGACGAATGCGTCTGCCTTTAAATTATTTGCCTCGTACTGGGTTGCAGCTCAGCTCCCACTTGGCCTACGATCATTTAAACGGCGGCTACATGCAGCTGAACGAGATTTTTTGTTGCCCATAACGTGGGCGTGTGTATGTGTGGGTCGACTCCACGACTGCGCTGATTACTTCATTGTTCGTGAGCTATTTTACATGGTTCGCGCTCGGGCGATTAACGGAAAAGCGCAAGGGAGGAGAACACGCGACTGGATGATAAAGAAACAGCGAGCGAACGCCGTAAAGTGATTTATTCGGCCTGATAAGGATGAAGGATCGATGTATTTTTAGCCCACCGAGTGGGCCGATGTAAAGAAAGTGTTGACTAACAGCCCGTCACTTTACTCCAACTCTAACATCCTGCGCTTAAGAAATGCATTACTCAATATTCTTTATGATGATCGGGTTTCCTTCTATACTTATACCTATGTGCGGGGATGCAGAATCGATGTACGTTTTTTATCTAATCTTGAAAAATGTCGGGCATTGAACGGCGCAAGAAACTTCCGGCAAGTGAATATACGTTACTTAATCAATCTAGCGATAATATTTGGACTGAAAGTTGACTGCTCCGAAGAAACAATTGAGTTAAAAATCATGCTTTTTCATTCCGAGAAATAGAAGTATAATTAAGAAACGAGGAAAGCGAAAAGATAACACCGAGAAGGCAGGCATAATGTATAGCGATAGTTTTGGACGCCGATGTACCAACATTTTCAGAATCCAATGCTGACGCTTGATGCACCGTAAGCAATAGTGAAATTCTAGCAACTTGCTATAACTTTTGAAGCTACGGTTACTCCGCTGTTAGAAGTTTACCCCATGTAAATGTGCTGCCGTAGCAATAATGAATTTATCGCGAAAGTTTGTTGATGCAAAGTAATGAAATACAGTGTAATTAAAACTATTGAATTTTGTATACCGTCGGCAATAAGATTTTTTTTCCATCGAATTCGTTCGTTTTAAAACGTCAGGGTACTGCAGCTCCGATTAAGTTAAGCTCAATGGTATTAATTTACTTCGGGCGGATTTGATTTTCTATCGCTCAATCATCTACGTCATTTAAAAGCGTTCATTTGCCGGTCTAGAACTTTCAATTTAAAAATTGAGCCCAGAAAATCAGGACCAATGTTCACGAAAATGCTGGTTTTGTGTGTTGTGAAAATCCAAAATGGTAATCCAATCATCTTGCCTATTCAATTCGTAGACTAAAAATGTTAGTCTACTGCGTGGAATAACATATATTAGTATGCACTACAATCTATTTATTCTATTAAAATTCAATCAAGATCTATTTTTGCAATCTACGCAATTTTCAAAAAATACCGTTATTTAAACTGCATTGCCATTTTGAAACTAAAAGTTACCCTTCATTCGGGAGTATTTACTGTAAATATATAGGAATTTCCTCCAAGCCAATAGCATTTTTCGAAAAATAAAAGATGCCAAGTACATCCTCAGCGTGTCAACAAAAAGAGAATAAACTTGAACACCTAGCGAGCTTATCCGAAAAAGTTAATCTTGACAAAAACTTTCCAAATTATAAAACTTTCAGAAAAAAAATTCAAATTAACAATTTCTAAAGCTTGGAAAAGAAAATCAATGTTTCTATGTCACGAGTACATCAGCATAGACTGGCTTTCGTATCATCTTCAAAATTACCTCCTCGCGCATCACGTATATAAGAAAAATAACTTGAAGGATCATAAGGGAAAGAGAGAGCCTATAGAATGGCTATATAATCTTATATCAAACGACAGGTACGTAAGTTACGCGGGCTTTTGTCTTTGACAAAGGCTCTCTCACAAGATCATTAAAGCGTCTTGTTGACCTCGAAACGCGGTCTATTTATAAAAAAAAGGGAAGAAAAAGAAAATCAAAATTTATCGAACGCTTTTAGTTCAGTCGAACACTTCGGTTATTCATAATATCCAATTTATGAACTTTGTAGAATTAAGAAAAAGATACGCGGATGATTAGCTATTACAGTTTACTAACAACACCTTTCGGAATAACTTCACAGTCATATAATTTCGTTGTGTAGCAAAGCAAGCAGCAACGAAAAAGTAGCCGTACCTCGTCATTTAAAAAAAGGGCGTTAAAACTTGATATAACGCTCGACAAACCTTTCGCAATCCACACACCCCGAAAAAAATGACAATCAACGCTTGAGGAATTTACGGAAGCGCTTCGCCATCATCTATCTCGCGCGAAACATCCATCGCGCTCCAACGCCTCGTCCTCGTTATAATGAGCTGTAAAAAGCGTGGAAAACAAGAGTTTTGCAAAAAGCGCGGGCCAACCATTTTGACAAGCCCCAAGCCAATTTGGCCGAATCGAGTTTTATAAAGCGGATCGATGCGGGATTGGTGCCGGGGGGTAAGGAGAGCGGTTGGCGCCCGGCACACCGACTCAAAAATGAACTCGAACTAGGCCACCAGAGAGAGCCTCGGCTCCCTTTCTCTCTCTCTCTCTCTCACGCTCTTTACGTCCATACAGTTATATAGATATATACGTATATAGAGGCGCACTTCCGGAATGTTATCGGTAACGCAGGCTAGCTCTTTTTCTCTCTCCGACGTCTCTTCCAGCGCTTCAAGCAACAGTTCTCGTGCGACTATATATATATATACATATATGTGTATCTCGGCGACTGTTCGGCTCCAGCTCTAGTCTCTTTTCTCTTTCTCTCCTATTTTCGCGGGATACATTTCCCCATAGTCGAATGCCCGCCGCTTGCTGCAGCTCTTTTTATACTGTATACACTCGGTCCTTATTGGCTCTCACGGGGGTGATATCGGTGGCACACACACACACACAAACTCCGGCAGCTTTTATTGCTCGAGCAAGCAGCTAGTTCTCTCTCTCTCTACACTTTTTTTGCACGCTTTCAATTTTTTTTGTTGCCAAGTTTGATTTGGGATTTTTATCGCGATACTTTTATTATTCGGTGTGTGTGTGCGGAAAAGTGAATTGCACGCGACTGTGAATGGATATAGTGTCTCCGTATAAACGTTGACGATGAGAAGAAGCAGTTTCGATATTGTTTCATTGGATTTAGTCGATGCAGATTGTTTTGTTTCCTATAAAAACACTTTCGATCGATCGACCCGTTTTCAAATCAGCAGAACGCTTCGTAAGCAAGTCCTCGACTTGTCCGAAGAACCGAATGTAAATCATGATTCGTTCGATGATTACGTCAACGTCCGCGTGCCAATCATCGATGCGCCATACGCGTATACACACCCAATTTCGCAGCAGTTCCACTTATTCTAAATTATAAACGAAAAGACCGCGCTGCTATACCAAGCCGGTCAATTGACTATACCGCGAATTCTAATGGTGTCTCATTTATAGACAACGTTGCGGACCAACACTTATAACCACGAGCTGCTGCTGCTGCTGCTACCGCTGCCGACCTTGCACAGCTATGCAAAGTGTATATACGCGGCGCGACTGCCTGCAGTCTGACGAGTTCATTCGATCATCCGTCGCACGACTCTCTATATACACTATTGCTTTATAGCCGAAGTGGAATGATCGATACGCGTGCATGAACGCGTGTGTTTCCTACTTCTTCTTCGATTTTTCTCTCCCCTCTCCCCTTTACCTCCGTTCCCCCCGTACTCTAGGTTATAAAAGCTGCACCTGGAAGATTGCTTTTTGCTCTTGCTCGTTGTGAAATATTGAAATGCAAAGACGAGGGCTGGGGAATTTTTCCAGGAGTTTTACTTTTTCTTTTTTTTTTTTGCAGTAATACATTTTATTCGCGTTTACTCGCGTATAACAAATCTTACGATCGCCGGACTATTGTTGGAGTGAAATGTCTAGGCTGAATATAAGTGTAAACATGACATTCGAACAAATCATGAATATTGCATCTCGAGTGGCATGTACATGAAACGAACCCAAGCCTAGATACGCACACTCGATCGAGCATTATAAAGCTACGGCAGGCCTTTTTTTCTCTCTCTCCCTCTCCATCACCAGTTACAAACACAGAGAGAGAGAGAGGGAGAGAGCAGCTTCGCACGAAAGCCCACTAAATGTCATCCATATAACCTCCATTTTAATAACGTCGTATCAAGTCGCGCGTTTTAGCGGGTCAAGGCCGCACCGTCGGCGCAGCACTCGCCGTTTATCCAAACTCGATCTGCCTCGATCCTGCACTTTACCGAATAATTTTCCAACTCTCGCACGCGAGACAACGATGAATGTACGAAGCAGAGAAAAAAAATCATTCGTATTATACTCTCCCGTCCCTCAGCCTTCTCTCCCTCGAAATATATACGACCTGTACAGCCGAGCCTGGAAGGACGAAACACGCGAGCCATGCTCTGCCATCGTGACTTTGGGCCGGAGCGCCGCCGTCGCGCGAGGAAAGAGTTTCCGAGCTTCCATTTGCCAGCGACGCACAAAGACTTTATTTTCAATATAGCCTTTGCCGACTCGGAGGCAAGAATTCAATCTAGAGTGAGAACGAAAGAACGGACAGTACCTACTTTCTTTTTTTTTCGCTCTTTCTCTTTACTGCGAGTATATAGAAAACTTGTATAGAAGCTCTGCGAGTCTCAGCTTCCGCTCGCGCGCGTTCGCCAGCTTTTTCTACATGCACGTGGAACGAAGGCTTTATGTAAATACGATGGATATACGTATGCAGCGCGTGTAGTCGTTTCTTCTTCTTCATCTACTTTACTTTCTCTCTTTCTTTCTTTTTCCACGATATAAAGTCAGAATAACATCGCGAGAGAAACGAGCGGGGAAATGTGAGGCGAAATCGTTAAGGAGCTTGTGCTTCGGTGCACGTGTCTCGCGAGAGAGAGAGAAAATCGGTGTATTCCGGTGAAGAATCGCCCAAGTATGCGAGAACGAAGCGGTTCGCCCTCTGTTTTATTACGATTGTTATTCGAATTTTAGATCTGTTGGAAATGTCGATGCTTACAAACAATGTTTACTACACTGCTTGTACATTAGCTGAATTTCATTTGTATGAGTAGTAGTGAAGCGACCAACTTTTGTAGAGACTAAATCGGAAAACCATTTTATCCTTTATAAACAAAAGTGAGTTATTAGTTACACAATAGCTTTATTGCGTAACATCGACTGATAAGCTCGTTACCATATATCATTGAAACCATATACCATTTTTTCCCATCCTACGATGATTAATAACGAGAGAATCTTATCGCAATCTTGAACATACCAGCAAAACTCCTTGCCCCCGTTTCTGCCAAAGATATCCCCAAGCAAAATGCAAACAAATATATCTCGCCGAGGCAGTCCAACCCGACCTTTTTTTAATCATAAGAAAAATCTTATTTTCCGCCGGGGTTACATTTTCGGGCGCGAAAGCGGAAGGAACTCGCGGCTCCGCGGCCGGAAGTTTTTCCACCGACAGCAGATTCTCTCTCCCTGCCGCGCTCTTTTACACTCGCGGACGAGTCACGCGCGGGAAAATTAATTTTCCTCCTCCGCGCTCCCGGCGGGGGACCGTAAACTTTTTTTTTTTTAAGCGTGGAACGCTCGAGAGCGCATGTCATTAAAATGCGATCGGCGCGAAGGATCTTTAGTGCACTGCTGCACAACGACGAGAGAAGCTGCTACATATATACATTTTTACAGCTCTTCTTCTTTTTCCTCTTTCTTTTCCAATGGGCGCGCACGTGTCATCGGCTGCTGTGTAGCGAGGCGCGGCGAGTTACTTTTTTTCTTCTTTCCTCGCTGGAGTTTCGGATAACGCTGTTATTGTTTGATAAAGGATTCTGTCTAGGGGGAGCTGATACTCTTGGAGCGAGAGAAACTTTTGCGCTTTGCGATCGCGCACTCTCGACGTAATCGCTGTGGGACGATCTTTTCCGAGAGAGTGTGTATTTGTGCGATTGCACACGCTCGGTGAAACTGGTGTGATAAATTCTGCATGTTCTCGGTGACCCAATCGATATTACTCCATTCAATAGATTCGCTGTGGTTTTTTATTCAATGAACACAATCGCTCGTAAAGTGCAGGTATATAAATAAACAAATCACAATAACGTTTATCGGCTCGTAATGGCGCAGCGCACATCATCGCCTCGCCATTCTATCTTCATCGTGCGGTCTCTCACGCACTCGCACGGACTTGGCGAGCGCACGACAGTCAAGGGTAACGGAGAAGAAAAAAGAGAGCCGCGCTGTTTTACATAACGCCACCGCGGTGGGCGATCGTTTACGCAACCGCAACAACTCTGCGTTATAGGCTACACGCACACGCACACAAACACACATGCACAGACGCACACTCGTACTGGACAATACGACCGGCAGCACGACGCGGGAGATACGAACGTGCAAATTTATGTATGATACGCATGGCTATATAAGCGACTTCCGCGCGGTGCGCTGTCCGATGATAACGGCTCTCCGCAGCGGAAAAATAATATGCTGCACGGTCCGAGAAATCGTCCTCCAGCTCGTGTGTAGCCGCTCGTGTCGCAGCTGCCTCTCTCCTATCAACGAGAGCGAGAAAAAATAAACATCGCTCGCGCGCTCGTTCATTCACTGTGCCGCGCGGCGCATCGTCGATTGCACCTCCTTATTTTTTTGTTCTCTCTTCCTATATAAAACAGCGTTAATTGACTGACAATGCGCACTGCGAGTACGGCAGTGCTCTTATCGCGATTTTTAATACGTGCACGCGCTAGAGCTTTTTGCGCCTCGCCGGGCCCTGATTATTAGATTATAAATTTAATTTGCGCGTTTATTCGTCCGAGCGACTGTGCAGAGCCGCGAGCTCTGTTAGGATTCAAGCCTGCTTCTCCTTTGCACATTATGAAACTATTGTTACGCAATTGGATTTACTCCCGCGCGGCGTAACTATAGTTCTTTTTTTTTTTTTTTTTTAATATGACGAGATAATTTTAATGTCCGACGCTGCAGAGTTTTATAAGGTCGCGTTTCGCATCGCGAGCTCCCGAGTATAATGAATGCAGCACGAAAGATTCTATATATATATATATATATATATTATGCGCGTATAATCTCAATGGTGGCAGTAAGGCTTGGTATACATATATCGATTCTATTGCGATCGGATGGAATAATTAATTCATGAACCAAAAAAAAAAAAGTAAATATTTCTCGATGAAAAAGTTGAGTAAAAAGTAATTAGAGGAATGGCTGGATTATATAAACAATAATAGCTTCGAGTCGTTTAAAGTGAATAAAAACATTCTTTTGCCAGCGCAAGGTATATGACGCAAAGTTTGCGTAGCTAGTACCTATAAAAAGAGACGGAGAGCGAAAATATTTGCATTTTTTAGTTACATCCAGAATGCAGAGCGTGGGATTGAATTTGAATTCTCTCGGATAAAAGAAAAATGAACTGCGCTCGAGTAATCGACGAAATCGATACATATAGTGGATTACCAAAATTTCACAAATCAAATATTTAGTTTTTTTTCAATACGCAATCGATCCTCTCGATAGCGGACGCTCCTTAGTCTTTTACCCACATTACCGAATACCGACGAATTGCGTTTGCTTTTTTGTCTAAGCCTTTATTTACCCGATGTCGAGACGATCGAGCTGCCGATAAGAAAGGAGACATGATGTAAGAAACGCATCAGACGCAACTCGTGCACTCGACCTGAGGTACATACAAAAAAAGAGTAATACGTGGATGAGTGAATATCGCAAAATCCTTTTTTTTTTACCTTCGTAAAACACATTCCGAACTACACACACACCCGCACACGTGCGCACACGTCCTCCAGACGCCTTATTATACTTTCTAAGCTGAAAGGCCTCTCGTGTGCCTATCTCTTGTCCTTCTTTCCATCTTTTCTTCAATGCGTCTTTCTCCCGGCCCCCTCCCTTCTACCCGCGTGCATTCATTATTTTCTTCCCTTTCTATATAACAGCCCTTCTTCGCTGCACACCTTGCCTTGTCGCTTTTTCACTCACTCTCTCTCTCTCTCTCTCTCTCTCTCACTCTCTCTGCACCCACGCTCCACATTCCGATTATGCATGTGTACTTTTTGTCGTCGCCTATCCACTTTACATCCTCCATCGCTCAAAATAATGACTCTAGTATACGCTATATTTGCGCCTCTCGCTCTCGAACAATTTTTAGACGACGCTAAGGCGCGCGACGATTTGCACCCCTCATTACGAGGAATAATTTTATAGAGCGCTGATAAAAACTTTAGAATTTTCGCGCGCGATTTGTGTTATATTTCGCTTGTTATTATCGTACGTTTTAGACTTTCTTGCATTGAATTTTTGAAGAACGTGTCAATATCATTGTACAATGGATTATATGATTGATTGCGTATTGTTGATGGATTGACGTTTGTTTACTATTCAGAATTAATTACGGAATACAGGGTGTAACTTTATCCCAAGAATTACGCGTTCACGCGTCTATTTCAGGGCAACAATCTAACGCATTACGTACTATCAACAATGACTGCGCCGAATCCAATTAATTAATTAATCAACCCCCCTCGCGTGTATCCATTAGGCTGCAAACATCAATACTCTATTCATTTGCTTTACTCATGTTTCAAATATAATTCAACACGTTTTCAGCTGGACAACAACAACGTGAGCCAGAGTACGCTATTTTACATATTGAGCCTTCGCTTATCTGATCAACTCGGTCTTGTTTTTCGCCAAATTATTAAATTCCATTATGAATGTTTGACGAAAGCTATATGCGACTTTGCGCAGCTTTGCCGAAAAAGGAGTTGAAATGGCCTTTTAGCGACGAGAGTATAAAAGCAGCGATTCCGCGTCGCTCGCCTAAAACTTTGAAAATATGCAAGGGAAGCAACGACTCCGCGGGATAAAAATGTAAAGTATACAAGGCAAAGAGTCGGACTCGCCCCCCGGTTCAACAGTCAAATGGAGCACTCGTATATAAAAATTCCACCCACACGCTTCTGACCTCCTTTCAACCACCCCGTCGACTCATCCCTTATATTCCAGGATAATCTTCTTAAGAATATGTTCACAATAATCGTTCTGAATTCCCCACGCACGAAAAAAAGACAAGTTCTTATAGTCGCGGGCGCTTAATCGGCCGAGGCATGGCAGAGCTGCTGAGGAGGACTCGACCGCAGAGTATACCATTCCAGGCAACCCGCAGATTACTTCGTCTCTACCTTCCTCTCGACAACTCTCTCGACTAAAAAGCCACACACAGATCGTCGAACCTCATTTTTTACCTCATCTCTCTCTCTCTCTCACTCTCTCTCTCGGTATATGCGAAACCACAATTTCGCGAAATGGGTCGTCAATCCATCCATCAATCCATCAGCCGTGAATATTAATCAATCTCTCTCGCTCGATCTCCATTTCCTTTGAGCTCGCCATCGCTGCCGCCGTTGCGCGTGAATCCACTCTTGCCCTCTTTTTTTCCAATCATCCCCTTCTACCGCTGCTTCGGTCTCTTGTGCAAACATGTGCATGCGAAAATTCACGTGGTGTTATAACGAGAGAGAGAAAAAGAGACAGAGAGAGAGAGAGAGGGAGAAAGGGAGAGAGAGAGAGAGAGTTTGGCAAACGTCCAGGCGCAGTGCGGCAGATGTCTCTGTCGTCGTTCCTCGCTTTCTCCGTGTGTCTCTGTGTGCGCGTGTGTTTGCCGAGATGCGAGGGGTTGGCTTTTTCTTGTTTTCTCTCATTCCACATTTCTCTCTCCCCCTCTCACTCTCTCTCTCTCTCTCTGTCTCCGTCTCTTTCTCTCTTTCTCGCTGTCGCTTCTTCCTCCTCTATATCTGTGCGCGTGCGTTTTAAAGGCTGCCGGGCAACTGCTCTCTCTAGCTTTTACGAGCTCTTCCGGGCGATCTGAGAATAATGTCGCCGGGGTAAATTTATCAAACTCAGAAGCCCCTCCGATATACCGAGAAAAGGGGAGCTAGATAGAGAAAGGCGAGCAAGAAACTTATTCTCCTCTGCCTTTTACTTTTACCCTTCTCTCTCTCTCTCTCTTTCTCTTTCTCTCAATGCCTTTTCTTGCGCGCACGCAGTCTCTCTTATTTCTCTCTGTGTGTCTCTCTCTCAAAGTGGCGTCAGAGAAAGAGTTTTATGGCCGGATAGCTGGGCGTAAAAAAAAAGTTACAGTCGAACGTGTGTACGTGGTATTACGAGGTTCGCGATGGGAATTTAAGTATCCCTTTAACGCGCGACTGTGTATTATAATAAGATGTCGCGCATCCCGCCCCGATAAAAATGATTCTTTATCGTACGCGCAGTCGCCGCGTCTTGAATGCCAAAATTCGCGGTATGTGTAAACGTTGCAAAATCTCGAGAAGGCAGTTACGTGCAATGCGGAGTACATTATACCGTTTCGATGCGCGGTTACAGCGTTGCGGTATGTAATCGCGTCTTTCCGCGACGTAATAGACGTGGCCGGCAGTTAAATGGAAAGGAAATGACAAAAAAAACTAATGTCGCTGTGTGTGTGTTCATGAATGACAAAAATCGCTGAAAATTATAGTGACCGAGGAAGCGGCTACGCTTATTCTCTTTGCACTACCAAATCGTATTTATCTTCTGCTCTCGTGCACAGACTAAGCTTTAACTGCGAATAATGCACAACTGGTCACGTGGGCTCTACGTGACGTAACATCGCACTCAATTAACTAAGCGATAAATAGTCAACACGTATCGGTGTACGTGTGTCTATGTGCCATCTCAGCGGCTCGTGAAATCGTGTTCTCATGTGTGTATATTTTACTTTGAAAATTGACTTCTCGATAGACCATTTCGACTTTGTCACTAAGTTGAAATTACGTTACAGTTCACCTACTCTGGAAATTTTTTTTTGCCAGTCGACAGTAGCGCTACTTAAAGAAACTTTACTGTAAAGTAAGTAGTACTTTTTTAAATGGGTTAGTTTCTAACAAACAGTTTTCAATTAGAAAACAAGCTCTAACTTGCTTTTTTTATCGGTCTTTCAATAGGTATCGATCGGAAATAAAAAGAAAATGATTATTTATCTTACCCGATCCCCTTTTCACATTTCCTGTAAAATTCTTACTGCGGATCAATATCAGGTGTAATCCAAAGATCGGATCTTTCCAACAGTTTGACAGTTATGAGTAGCAGAAAAGGATGAATTCGGGGATCAGCTTTAATACCGTTATATCCAAATGTAACTTGATTGAAGTAACATTAAAACTTATAGGATTATTGAAAGCGGAAGAAAAGATTCCTTGGAGTTAATAAATCTCTTACTAGGGTCATTAAAAAAAAATTTCACTCATAGAAATAACCTCGGAAATAACACATTTCCTCCTGGTTTACGACTGGCTCATCTGCACTAAACATGTTATTGGAACAAACTCTCCTGAAATGTTTCAAATAACTCGGAATCGTTAAAGAATAATCATTTATCATTGCAATAATATTACTTCATAAATGCAGTTATCGTACGAAACACTCAATGCTTCTTGAAAATGTATAAAACCTGAGTACCTTGGCGAAATCATAAAAACTGACCTAAACGACCTTATCTGTTTGTTCCAATGAACAATCTCCATATTCAGCATTTCTACTATTCACTGTATCAAGACATGAAATTCTCAATACAAAAAAGAAAACTCATATATAATCCCTAATAATTCCGCAACTTGATACTTCCAATCTCGGCGACTCAAATCACGGCTCCCTCATTTTAAGATCCACGCACACCACCTCTCCACTTCCTTCCAGCTCACACACACATATATATATATATAAAGATACAAGCTCATAATACGCGTCGCTATACAACATAATGAAGCCGCGCGCTGAGGCTATACATGCATTCCAAGCGCATCTCGGGACAGCAGCTGCAAAAGGACGCGATTTGAACGCACACCGCACACGACGTAATCGCGCGTGACTGCGCAAAAGTGACGCTTCTCTCTCTCTCTCTCTCTCGGCCTGTACATCGCGATCAATCTCGAATCGCCATGCACGGTCACGCACGTCTGAGTCGACCTTAACCTTCTCTCTCTCTCGCTCTCTAACTCGTTCGCTCACACATGGACATGCTAACACACGCGTGTCGTACTGTATAGCCATAGGCCGATATTTCCGCGTGCAGCTCGTTACGCACCGATGACTGCACATACGAACTGTGCAGGGGGGAATCGAAAATTGCGCGCTTATATATATGTACACTGCCTGCGATCGCTTTGTTCGGCTGGAAATCGTGACCTTTCTGCTGCGTGCTTACCCCGACTATGTTTCCTTCTTTTTTTGCCGATTTTATGTGCGGACGTTGACGATAGGGCTCGTGCGTGCCGTTGTGGGGGAGGGTTAGAAAATGTTGGAAAAAATTGTTGAGTTGATATTAAATTTCGAAGAGCTCGTATCGATATATATATATATGTGTGTAAAGGACAGTTGGATGATGTGCTTTCGATGATTTTCAAAGAAAGGTTAATTGGAAATATATATATATTGAAAAATGAGAGTTTTTCCGTTCGCTGCGATATTTTTTAAGCGATCTTAAACTCAGGCAATTGTAATTTATTACCCGTAACCAATATTCATTTCAATATCATTTAGAACGTATTTATTGTTTCCTAAAGTCAATTCACACGGAACTCAATTTTTTTCTCCAACGACAGCGCTAATGCAGTTTTCGATCGTAAAAATTTATGCCGTTTTAACGAACAGTCGTAACTTTTTCACAATTCATATTTAAGAAGTCCATCTGCAATTCAGAAGATTCTTATTTACAGCAAAATACACGTAACGGGCAAACGATATATAGCGATTTATGCAGCATCGGTTTCATTTCCGTGAATCTTCTCTCTCTACCTCTCTCTCTTATCTCTCGCAGAGCAATCATTCATTTTCGAAGCAATCGTTATGCAAATCGAATAAGACCATTTATATACATCAAGCAATAGAATTTGCCGATACGCGACAGATTATTATTAACTGTCAGTCGTTATCTCGGCTATCGACATCGCACCTCTCTCTCTTTCTCTTTCTCTCTCTTCCTCTTTACCTTTACACATCACACACACAGTACACAAGGAAATTCGATATATTTTATTCATACAGATTGGACTCTCAATATTTTTTCATTACCCTCGATGTCGATCAATCCTATGGACGTGCGTGTACACACGAACTCCCCGAAGCGTGACTCGATGCTTTATTTATAAGAAAATAAATAATTTATCGGTGCGAATTCATGGAATATTTTCGCATTCGACCCAAAGGACAAGAGACGTTAGAAATGACGAGTGACCAAAAAAAAAACAACCAAAAGGTATACATAAAACGTCGATGAATATACGAAGATGTCCTTTTTTGTTCAGAAGAAAAGGACGAAAATCCCGTCGACGACACGTGCGTGCGTTTATTGCATCGAATTGTAGATAATACGCAAACAAAACTTTATGAATTCAGTCGAGCGTAAGGCAAACACGCGCGGATCATCTAAATTGTAATTGTTTGCTTTTTGTCGTTATCGCAGGGCTGTTATCGCGATTAATCAATGATTTTTGCTTCCTCGACGCGAACGACGAAATTAATTTTACGGGTGGCATACAATTAGTTACAATATAATGCATTAAAACGCGCACTAGAGATTTTCGCATATATATATATTAACTTTGCAATTGGGTCGAAAAATTTTTGGGGTAGACTCTTGCGCGTGCAGAATTCGCCGAAAGCTCGACACGAGACCCATTTTGCAACTAAAACTTGGTCTAATTTAGCGTTGGCTGGTGTTCGCCTTAATGGAGTGCGAAATTAACGCCCGGAATTCACGGCGGATCTTATTACATATATTGTTCTTTATTTTTTGCTTCCTTAATGGGGATTATGTTTTCCAGCCACGTATAATCTGAAGCGCAGCTAAAAACGTTCTATTCACTTATCGCAATTTTTTTTTTAAGAACAACAGCAATTATTGAGTTACCTAACGGCATGTAATAAGTTGAATCAAACTTGAGACTTGAAATCCGTAAGAATCATTGGGTGTAATTTATTTTCACAGCTTACAATTTGAATAACATTTGGTATTTATGTAAATATTTTTACATGAATTCCAATCATATTTCGAAATTTGTGCACTTTTTATACAAAAAGTTCGAGGCGTTCTCCAGAGATAGAATTTTCCATTTCGGCAAAATTAAATTGCCCTAGGAAGAGTATTAAAAAATGCATTTGAAGGTTATAAGATGAAACGGGAGTGCCTGTGTATATACGTACATACTACATAGACCTTATATTCAAGTAGAATATGAAACTAGACTATGCGAAACTAAAACGCGCGGTGTTAAGTAGAACAAGTCGGATATGCTAAGACGTATATGGATTGACGGCTATTCAGATACTGATGGAGCGAGAACATGCGAGTACAAACGAACCGCGGTATAATAGTGAAGAAATAAAAATCAAAGAAACCCATAACCTTAAACGCACGGCGTACCTTCATAAAAAATTTCACCCTTTCCCAACATCTCGTGTAAACCAGACACGAATTATATCCCTCGCGGGCAAAGTGCCACAAAAACCAAAGCGGGAAATCAGCAAAAGGCCTCTAAATCAGGCGCATCGTACCGACATTTTCATCGCAGCGCTTTGATCGTCGGGCCATATATAAAATAGGCATAATGCAATTTCGTTCGAGTGCGCTTATACATACACAAACAGAGCTCACGCAAACATAAGAGTTCGATTCGCGCAAAAGCCGCAGCAGCGAGCGCGTCGCCCGAATAAACAAACAAACGATTCCCTCGTCGCGGTTAATTTCGCCGAGTATATACCTAAGCGACGCGTGCCTACAGTCTCTCCCCTTTGAGCGTCGCTTCGCGTATCGTGTGCGCGCACGAAAATCTCGCCAGCGTTGAAAGCAAACGAGGCGGAGCGAGAGATAGAGAGGACGACGATAATGAAAAAATAAACGCGAGTAACAGCGATCCGTCGGAAATTTAGCGGATAAACCATATTAAATGCGAACCCGAGTGGTCTTTGATCCATTCGTGGTAATTTAGAGCTTTTGTTCCTTTTCGTGGACATTCCTCTCCTCTCTCTCACTCTCTCTCTCTCGCGGTTTTTGTCATCCTTTCTCTTTCCCTCTCCTCTCGAAGGGAAAATAAACGGAAGGCGTCGCTGGCAATTGCGAGTGGCGCACGCGCGGCTTAATGGCCGAAAGTTTTTCACCTCGCTAAGCGCCAATGGCCCATTCTCGTTTTCTCTCTGTCTCTCCTCCTGTCTTTCTCTTTTTCTTCTTTTGACGCTGTATGCTCGAGTTGACAATGGAACGCACACACACATACACAGACATGCATACACCCGCGCACACGTATTCTCGAGACTCGTACCCGACGAACAGGGGAAGAGGGGAGGCTAAAAAAAGAGAAAGAGGGCGAAAGAGGCTCTTGTTAAGACGAGTTATCGAGTGTGCTGCGCATTACCGACTGATATCCTACGATATGAGGAGAGGGATTTGTTTTTTCTTTGGAAGGCTGGAGAACCACGGTGACTTGCTCGGAGTCGTAAGTGGTTTTGGGAAAATCGTTGGTTTTCGTAGGCTGGAGATGCTCTTGAATTCACCATTTTTGAAGTGGAATTCAATGTATTTACGATCGAGTGGACTTGGATGAAGAATCATTGTTGCCTCGTCAATTAAACTTCGATATTGAAAGAAATCATATTAGTGAGAGATTAGTATAATCGAAATTGATTTTTCGAACCTTTCCATCGTACTGCTTGTGCATACTCTAATCTAAACCATTCGCTAAAATGTATAATACAATACGTGACGAATGTTCTTCTGTACCATATACACACTTAAGCACGATTCAATTCTCGAGAAGCATCTATTATAATAACAATGTCGATATACAATACACGAATACAGCACGAGGGACGTTAGAGCAACGACGCGAACATTACTTTACCGCTGTCGCCTCAAAGATTCATGAATTTCCGATATACAATCCCAGCGAGACGCCATAATTTTCTCGACATTTTGCATCACGCACACACAATGTACCTATAGACTCCCACAATGTGGTTCTTCGCATAAAAATCGTATTTCGTCAACGCAACATCTTACACAACGATAGGTATAAGAAGAAAGAAAAAAAAATAGAGCTTATATAGAGGGGTGCACAAAGCTCGAGCTTTGCTTTTAAGCGCATATATATAAGCGCGAGGAACTCGGCCCGCGATTACACACGGCGCTGCACGTGGTGCTTTAGGTCTGCTGCAGCGATAGCCAAACAGCCTATATAGTGTAAAGCCTCCACGGTCGACGACGAATCGTCGACTATATACAGCAAACAGCAACGAGCTAGAGAGAGAAAGAGAGAGAGAGAGAGAGAGAGAGAGGCGATGATGCAGACACGTACAGAGAGACGGTGCAGGCGTGGCCCACATTAGCCTAGTGTGCAGCAACGTCGTCGCCGCGGTATGTCTGCATGTGCTCTAGGCCGAAATCAATAAACGGAAGCCGACACTTCCACACATACACACCCGCCCACACGTTTACTCACCCATACAAGACTCTTGCGGTATGCACACAATGCACCTCTCATGCACACGCCAAAGTGTGGGCGTATGTGTAGGTGTGTGCGTGTGTGCACGCAGCGGGATATTTGAGATTCGTGGAATTTTTTAGGTGCGAACGTACAAGGCACGCGTCAGGGATATAAGCTGTCGCTGTGTTTTCTTTTCTCGTCGTCGTAGGCAATTTTACGTATCTGTGTCTCTGTGTGTGTGTGTGTGTGTGTGGCCGAGGTGAGGCTGAGAGCGACTAGCCTTGACACGACTCGCTCGTGTAATTGGATAACGAGGTGTAATAAGTGCGATCGGCAGTGGACCCGTTTGTTTTTTTTCTATCTTACTAGCTTTTTGAAGATTGAGATATGAGGATTGGAGACTGTTTTGGGCGATTGAGGGTTGAAGGGTGTTCCTCGATAGAGAGAGATTCTTAAATCTGTAAGAAGATACGATAAATGCCACTGAACATAACGACTGCATTTGTTTTACAAGGACTAGCTTCCGTAATTATCGTCGCTGTTGAATTTTAATTGTTTAACTGGTTCACTTTGAACATAATTATCCGTAGTGCCTCTTCGGCAGCAATATGTCACAACAATGGGGCAATTTCGCAAATGAATATGGCTCACAAAATGACGTGCCGGGCGTTTTTCTCTTTCGTGTAAAACATTGCGGTTTCTCACGCGATACCTTATACAATGTATAGAGTAATATTCATTAGAAACCTTTTGACATACCATGTAAAATATTTCTACTTCTCTAATCTTTCAAATAGTCCACTTATGGGTTGATTTTGACGCTTGGTTTTTTTTCTTAATTAAATTTTACTTATATCGCACCTATTTTACAGAGATTATAGTTTTTAAACTGATGATGAATGAGTAGCGAGACATGCGTTAACTGTTGGATCGTTGCCAGTGTCACCGAACTATGTACAAAAATTTCAGTCAGCGCAGTGGCTAATTGCAGCATTTATTCTCACGCGCGCTGAATTTTTCGAAGACGAAAAAGCAGAATGCGCCCTAGTTTTATCGTCTAACCCAATGACGAAAAAGTACTATGGCTTTGCTGCAAATATTTGCGTGCGACTTGCGGGCCGATTTGCGAAATTTATTTTCCAGACCTTTGCCTTTGTTTTCGAAATATTTCTCAACGAACTTTAACCTCTCGCTTTATAACGAATTAATTTTATTGTCTGCAGCGCATATAAGCTCGAGGTATAGTCCCATCTTTTCCGCAGTTGAAATAGCACGAATCACGCGCTCTCGACTCGTAGAAATTTCCACAAACTTCGCCCAGTTCTCATCCACCTGGCTTTTCCTCTTTCCAAGCGCTTTGCTCTACCCTCCCCTTTTCCCAAAAAAAAGAGCGAAGAGAAGAAGAAAGAAGCTCCCGTGGTAAAGCCCCACATTAAAGGGCCAATTGGAAAGAAAAATCCCGGGTAAAATCTTACTCCGCGGCAACTATATACACTCATACCCACACGTATAGCCTCCGACAAAACTCATCAAAATTAAAGAAAAAAAAGAAGAAGAAAAAAAAAGAAAACACGAAGCTCTACCTCCATTCACGGACGCAACGCTTAAAATCTCTTCAGCCTCTATCTGCTCGCTTTTTATACGTTATTCACACAAACACACACGCGCGTCCCTTCTTTTCACTATCGGATCGCATGCACAACGAGTGACGAGTAGTCATTCAGTTTCGAGAGTGACGTTTTATAGGTACGGTATATAGAGCGAGCGAGCGCGCGCGCGGGCACTTAGATTAATTACAGAAATTAGGAGATTGGATTAGCCTTGAACGTGAGCGGTATAACGCACGAGTGACTACCGCGTGTTCGTGTCTGTGTATGTGCACAGTGGTTCATTGAGTGGACCGTCGACGCACGTCTCTCTTCTCTCTCTCTCTCTCTCTCTTTCTCTCGTCCGTTTTACCCCCGTTGGCTGGAACTGATTTGTTGCGCTCCCGCGCTTGGGCTGTACAGCCGAGGGATTTTGACTGGTTGCCTCACTTTGAGCACCAGAGAGAATTGATAAGTCTGCGGATTAGCGAGGCATTTTGGAGGTGGAATGAGGGTTTCGGGGCTTGAGGATCCACCGCAAAGAGAGTTTTCGCGGCTGTTTTCCGGAGGAAGAAAAGATCGGAATTTGACGAATGCTTGACGCTTTTTTAGCTGGGGGGAGAGAGTTCGGATGAATCGAATGTGCATGGAAAAAAATGCCAAGCAGAGTTTCATGAACCTTCAAGCAAAATTTACCGAATAGCTTGAGCTGAACTCATCAAGCAAGATGTGATTGACGGTTATAGAACATCTACAGAACTAGTTCGGTAAATTTTGCTTGATCAATCGAGTAAAAGAAGTAAGGCATACTTTACCTAGACAATCGAGTAACTATTGCTCGCTTGAGTAATAAACTTGAGAAAAACGTTTAATTTTCTGTGCTTTATTTTTTATTTTTAATATAGTACAGTATATAAGGTAACGATAAGTATATAATAATCATTTACAAAATGTGCCTTGTATTTTATTTTATTTTATTTTATTTTCTGTCGCTTGTCGGTGTAGTTGTTTACACCGTGTGATATGTACATACATAGCAACCGACAAGCGTATTTAATACACAGGGTGTACAAATTTGGAAAATATTGAATATAAAATTAGGACTTATATAAATTAAATAACTTGAAAAGTTAATGTTTACATTTTAATAAAAGAGAGTGTATTATACACACTCG